>PVLC010025017.1:0-24061 GCA_004027655.1 Graphiurus murinus
GCACTGGGGATTGAACTCAGGGGCATTCTACCTCCGAGCTATACCCCCAGCCCTATTTTTTTTATTCTTTATTTTGAAACCGAGTCTCACTAAGTTGCGGAGTGCCTCACTAGGTAGCTGAGGCTGGCTGCGAACCCGGATCCTCCGGTCTCAGCCTCCCGAATGCTGGGATTACAAGCGTGCGCCACCACGCCCGGCCAGATACAGGTTTTTAAATCACATCAGTTCACTTAAAATTTTTGTCAAATACAAATTAAGTATCTTTGAAAACCCATTCTGTCTGAAACTCTGCTATATCCCTAAGTATCTTCAAAAAGGAAACATTGTTAAGGCCTCTTTATCTACTTTTCATATTATACCCTAAGTAATAAATATGTATATATGTACATATCAAATTAAAAATTTCAAGTATCTACTCCTTGCACCATCTAAGAGCTTCCTGTCAAAAACAGTTAATTTTTGTAATTATTAGTTCACTTCCTGTTATCCTTAAATATAATAAAATGTCTTCTCTCATTAGCTCATTAGCACGTTAGCACAGTATGTATTGTCTTTAAGGCCTGGGCCTTTCCTATTTTTTTTTTTTTTTTTTTTTTTGCGGTACTGGGGATGTAACCCAGGGGCATTCTACCCCCAAGCTACACCTCTAGTCCTATTCTTTATTCTTTATTTTGAAACAGGGTCTCACTAAGTTGTGGAGGGCCTCACTTAGTAGCTGAGGCTGGCCCTGAACCCAGATCCTCCAGTCTCAGCCTCCCAAGTACTGGGATTACAAGCATGTGCCATGCCCGGCCTTCCTATCTTTTACTTATCTGTAACACTTCTGTCTCATAATTTAAGTGCTAGCAAAAAACAATGATAACATCTCTTCTTCCAATAAACCATTTCAACTTATCCTTCCTCTCTCTTTTCTAAGGACAAATATTCTTTTTTTTCTCTATAATATTATATGAATATCTCTATCATTTCAGACTCTTCTAATATTATTGTGATTATCAATTTTCATACAACTGTTTCAATAAACCTGTGCTGTAGATATCTATATACCATGCATCTCAAGCTCTGACAATTCACTTATGTGGTATTTTTCTTCCAAATTCATAGTAGCATTTTATGTATATTTTTCACAGATAACCTAATGTACTGATATCAGGGTGATCAGAATGTACAATGGTTAAGATTATACTGAATATATCACATTGAGTCATACCCTCTATTTTATGTCATTTGTGTAAGGCAAGTTTCTTAGGGGGTTGGGGGGGGAGAGAGAGAGAGAGAGAGAGAGAGAGAGAGAGAGAGAGAGAGAGAGAGAGAGAGACTGACTTATGTAAAAAGGGCAATAAAAATTTCTTACCATTTAATACCTCCCCCCATTAACCTCCTGCTGATGGGCAGCATTGTGTGTACAATATATTTAATCCCTCTACTTTCTAATGCTGGACTTTTCTTACCAGAGCTTTTTAGAATTCCTATTAAGTAGAGATTCTATTTACTTCTTATACTAGCAATCTAATATATCTTATCTTTCAGTGCTGAGCATGAAATAGGTTGTATTTCTAAACACATTACTATTGGATTCTGGCTCCTTTGAAATTTTTCTCTGGCGTTCTAAATCAGCTCTGTTGAATTGGTCTTGTATTTTTGCTTACACCTTTGTGTTAGAGTTGAATACTCATTTAACTTTCCTTTATTAGCCTTGTTTTTCCTGTGCTAAAGCTTTTCTTGATTTTGGTAACTTAGAGAAAACTGATTTGGTAAGAGAGAGTGGGGGGCATCCTATTTGCATTAAAACTTTTTAGTTCTTCTTTACTCTTTGTGACTGGCTAATCTCACTTAACATAATGTTTTCCAGTTGCAACCATTTCCCTGCAAATAACATCATTTTGTTCTTCTTTATAGCTGAGTAAAATTCCACTGTGTACATATCCCATAGTTTTGTAATCCATTCATCTGTCGATGGACATCTTGGCTGCTTCCATAGTTTGGCTATTGTAAATTGTGCAGCTATCAACATAGATACACATATGTCGGTCTGATAGTTTGGTTTCTGTTCTTTTGGGTAGATTCCCAGAAGTGGTGAAGATGGGGCATAAGAGGGTCTCCAGATGAAAAAGGAGAGACCCTCGAAAGCAAAGAAGTTGGTTTAACTGAAAGGGTTGGACTGGGGGGGGGGGCACACTAATGTATATCAAGGTTACTCACTGGACTGAATTTGAGAGGAAGGGAGGGTGAGGGAGTGGGGTGGGAATCTGGGGAAGGGTCAAATGAGAATTGTGAGCACATATATCGTTATCAATTTGTACCTAACAAAGACGTATGCTTACAATGTATGAATAAAAATAAAAATTAAAAAAAATAAAAAAACCCTTTTTATTTCTTGACAATAAGAGATAGAATGGAGAGAAACATGGAAACAGTTTAGCTATGTAAAAAAAATACTCAATGGTTTAAAATAATCATTCATTATTGCAATCCCCTGGAAGTTGTGTGGTTTAGGTTAGACTTGACTGATTGTCTTTGCAGTTGATCTCCTTTATGTATGCTTAGATTGAACAGCAGACTCTTGTTTGGGAGCAAAGGAGTTCAGTTTCAAAGCTGTCTTCAATATGCCTTGAATCCATGAACTTAGAAGACTCTAAATCATTATATCCCAACACATCGAATTGAAATCTCTGCCAATTTAGGTCCTCTGAGAAGTAGATGATAAGATAGTATTGGACATGCATGTGATTTATTGAGAGAAATTTGTCTGAAGAATAAAGGGAATGAAAATAATGATTAATGGGGAGAGAATTCAGACTCCGATGCAGGTATGATAATTGTGAAAGAGAAGTTTTAAAAAAAGGAACTATTTGGTTTAAAGAATCTCAGACTGCAGTGAAGCTTTAGGAAAGTCTTGGTCACGGAACATAGATGCCCATTACACAAGTCCTGTGTTTATCAGAGATGTCCAAGTTCTTGTGTACTCACTGTTTTCAGCACCTGGCTTGGACCAGCCAGGGATGAATATGAATTTAGTATGAATGTTGAGACAGAACCAGTGTCAGCAGGAGGCTCTTAGATAATTCCTATAAATCTTTGATTTCTTTCTCTTTTTTAAGATATACTTATTGTTCCATTAAGAAAGGAAGTTTGAGTGACAAACATAATAGATAATACTAAGGCTCTTTCTAAACAAATGAACATTAGGATTTCTGTTAATCAGCCAACTACAGATAAATGGATTTATTCTGCATTATTTATATTTTAAATTTTCACTTCCTGATTAATATAACTAGAAGAGAAAGAGAATAACATTTTCTTTAGAAAATCTCTGAATTTCTTTACTGTATTTGCTCTTCAATGGTAAGTGAAAAACAATCTATGATAGCCAATACAATACTGAAGGAGATGACCAAAGTTGGAGTACTGATACTATCCAATATTAACTATATATTCTAGATTTTTTTAGTTTTTCATTTCTATTATCCATTTTGAATTAATTTTTGAAAGGTGGAAGGTCTGCATGTGTATTCCTTTTTCTTCTTATATATGAATGTCCAGTTGTTCCAGTATTATTTGTTGAAAAGACTATACTTTATCCATTAAATTTATTTTCCTCCTTTTTAAAAAATTGGTTGATTATATTGATGTGGGCCTATTTCTGGGATTTTTATTATCTTCTATAAATGTTTTTTTTATTGTTTTGCAACACTACGCTATCTTGATTACCACAATTTTGTCAGATATGTGGTTAGAAAAGATTTTGTCACAATCCTTAGGCTATCTTTCATTTTTTTAATTATTTACTTTTATATGCAGAATGTTTTAAGTTTGATGTAGCCCCACTTGATTATTTTTTATTTTTTTGTCTATGCTTTTGATGCAATGTCCAAAAAAATCATTGGTAAGACCAGTGTCAGGGAGTTTCCTTCTAATTTTTCTTCTAGGAAATATGCATTTTCAGATATTATATTTAACTCTTTCATCCTTTTTGAGTTGATTTTGTGTGTTGTGTAAGATGAAGGTCCAATTTCATTATTTTGCACATGGACATTCAATTTTCCAGTATCATTTATTAGAGATTGGCAATGCATTTTTAGATGTAACAGCAGCATGATCAATGGCAGAAAAAAATTTGTAAGTTGAAATTTTAAAAAAGTATATAGACTGAGTGTGGTGATACATACTTATAATCCCAGTACTTGGCAGGTTTGAGGGCAGCCTCAGCAATATAGTGAGATTCTCAACAACCTAGTGATACCCTGTTTGGAAACAAAAATTCAAAAAGGGCTAGGATGTGACTCAGAGGTAGAATGTCCCTGGGTTCAATCCCCAGTACCACAAAAAGTATATAGTTCTGTTTTGACAATGGCAATATGAAGAGGATGAAAAAAGAAGCTATTGACTTAAAGAAATTATTTTCAAAAGACATATATAATAAAAGACTTGTATTTAAAATCTATAAAGAACTTCTTAAAATCAGCAATAAGAAAACATATGCCTTAGTGTCTTGAGGGCTCCATAACAACATACCTTGAAATTGATAACTTATAAACAAAATAATTTTATTTTTATTGTTCTGTAGTCTGGGAAGTCCAAGATCAATGTTTTAGCAGGTTTAGTGTCTACCGATGACCTCTTTCTCATAGATGACACTTTTTTTCTGTGTATTCACATGGCAGAATGAGCAAAAAAGTTCCCTTGGCTTCTTTTTTAATGGCACTAAACCCATTCACGAGGCTTCTATCCTCATGACCTAACCACCTTCCAAAAGCCCCACCTCATAATACATTGGGTATTAGGTTTCAACTTCCGAATTTTAGAGGGATGCATGACAACAAACCAATTAAAAGCAGCAAAAGCTCTGACCAAATATCACACAGAGAACCTAAAAGTAGTGTAACAAAACTAAAGTTAATAGTCTGTTATGTTAACCAGCTATCAAATATGCCTATTAAATTATATTCAGACTCACATGTTCTTAGGATACTGAAACTTAAAATGAGGTAACACTTCTTATGAGAATGGCTAAAATTAAAAAAAAAACGATAATAACAAATGCTAGTGAGGGTGTAAAGCAACAGAAATTCTAATTCATTGCTGATATGGAATGTGGTATGCCATAATGGAAGACAATTTGGAAATTTTATATGAAGTTAAAGATAATCTTACTATACAATCCAGAAAAACTTCTAGATTGTTTCCAAAATGATTTGGAAACTTATGTCACAAAACCTTGACATAAATCTTATTACAGCTCTATTGAAAACTGTCAAGATGTCCCTTAATAGATGAATGGATAAACTGTGTTTTATCCGTACAATGAAGTATTATTTGGTAATAAATATAAATGAGCTATCGAGCCATGTAAACATGGAGGGACCTTTAAGGATATTTATAAGTGAATGATATCAATCTATAAGGCTACATAGAGTATTATTTTAATAACTATATGATATTCTGGTAGAGATAAAATTATACATGGAGTAAAAATAATTCAATAGTTTCCAAGTGTTCAGGGTGAATGAAGGAAGGATGAATTGATTAAGTATAGGGCTTTTTTACAGTAGTGAAACCACTTTGTATAATGTTAAAATGGTAATACAAACATTATGCATTTGTCAAAATCAATAGAATTTTATAATACAAAGAGAAAACACTAATAAAATCTATGTATTTTAGTCAGCAACTAAGTATCAATAGTGCTTTGTCAATTTAACAAACACATATTAAGCTATTCTAGATATTAATAATGTAAAATGTTCAGGGAGAGGGGAATTTGGAATTCTCTGTACTACCTGCTCAATTTTTCTGTGCACCTAAAATTGCTGTAAAATACACCTAAATTTAGCTATTGACCTAACAAGCAAACAAACAAAAATCACAGCATTCATTTTCTCACGTTAGTAATCTTTGTATTTCCTTTGACAGGTTTCTAAAAGACACAGATTGCCTTTCTGACTTTGCTTCTTTCCAGATACATGATTTTGGTCGATTTTCTGAACCTCAGTTTTTCCATTTGTGAAATAGGATTAGCAATATCAAACAATAATATGGTGAAGATATATAGCTGGGGAAGCATCTGTATGGGATTTTTCAATACATGTCACTTTCCTTTTCCTTTTCAAACATTACTTTTTCTATTACTAAATGAGAATAATCTGACACAAACAGGCCTTGTGTGCTTTCCACCTGCATTGTATTTATTCCAGTGCCCACTGTTCTTTCTCCATCGTCACTCAAATTTCTCTATTTTTCTTCCTTTTCTGTTTCTTCAGATTCCAGAGTAAAATGTACAAAATAGCTAGAGGATTCACAATAAGTAAGAGGTTAGTTGTTCAGCATTAAGAAATTATTTTTGTTGAGTCGTTGAGGTAGGGGCTGTACCCTAGCCTTAGCACATGAGAAGTCCTAAAAATAGTCATGAATAAAGCATGATTTTTGCCTTTAAGTAACTCACAGTCAGAAAGTGGAGATGCATAAGAAGAAACCATACTGACACAGTCATCAACACCTCAGTGTGAGTTCATTTTAGATATTTTCTCAGACATATTGAAAAGTAAGAGGAGGCTCTAGAATAAGAATGGTAAGAATCAGGTTGGGAGAAGGTATCACTTAAAGGGAGGTGCGAGAATAGAGAAATTGGTGTTTTCCAGCAATAAATAATAATTCCCATTACTTTGAAGTTAAGTGATTGAAAGCAAATACCCTTCCCCTAAAGTCCTACCTTCTGCCTTCTACAGCAAAGTTCAAGATCAAGCATTTGTATTATGAGTAAGGATTTACTCACAAACATTTAAGCATTGAAAAGAATTTGGATTTTTAATGATTTCATATTGTCTCTAAAAAACTCATTTGGTCAGATTGCTCTACAAAACTGATATCCCAAGAGTTTGTTTGAGTGTTATGTTTCATTTGTAAGGATAAATTTTGAATACAGATTCCAAAAAAAGCTTAATAATTTCATTTTTTACCTTTCCCTTATTAAGGTTTTACTTATAATGAAAATGTATGACATCACAACTTGTGAGGCTAAAATTAACTTTGACTTTAATTTTTAATAATTTTAGTAATAGCTTGTGGATTTCCATCATTATTTTAATTATTTTATCCATGACTATGATTTCCTAGATTAATGAAATATATGCAATTTGGAAGTAAAAATATCTTCAAGGACAATATATTTATTTGCATGCATTTTTGTTAAGTGTAGTTTTACAATAATTATATTCATTTCATTATTTAATTTATTCAATGAACAAAGTTCATACCCATAATTCTGAGTTTGTATAGCGCAAATTTCCTAAAGCCTTCTTCAAAGAAGTTACAGATAGTATTAATTGGATATGTACAATACTAGCTCATCATCTATGTAATAGAATATAAAACTATGTAATTGAAATAAAAGATTACTTTTAATTTCCATATCATACCACCCATCCTTTATAATATAACAAACTTTTTGATGTTGTGTTACATCATTTCAAAGTCAATAAAGCCCAGGAGAAAAATAACAACAAATTCCATGAAATTAAAACTCCCTTCCAGAAATATTTATTAAGCATCAACTTCGGATTCTTGGCTTTAAAACTCCTGAAATCTACCATAGAATTAAAATCACCAAGAAAATATGATCAGCAGCATACTTTTTCAACACAATACTTTTCATCACCTTTATGTTCATTGAATTTTTTATTGTTTCTATGACTTAAATCCTTAGTGTTTTAAATTGTTGCTATGTGTTTGACTATAAAAATAACTTACTATAGAGACTTTTATAAAGAGCAACATAGTGAATGTTATTATTGGGTATTGGGTCTGAATCTAGACAAATATTATTCTTAAACTGAGAGGATGTGGTTATATATCTAATACACTTCAGAGATTAATGTTTCTAAAATAAGCCTGTATACTCACTACTGAATATAGAGAACATACACTCTGAAGAAGAAAACTTGCAATTTATCATCATAATTTAAGGCTCTTGCAATGAATATATCAGCAATAAAATATAGAAATGACTTTACCAACAGTAATAGTAAATTTTGAATATAGAGAAAAGCAGCTGTGTCCCAAAAGCCTCAGGAGAACATTAGTGGTATCATTATAAATGCCAAATACTCACTATAGTACCAGTCGCACATATTTAAAACTCACTATCTTGGGAGACCTTCTTTCCAAATATTTAAGTTGTACATGGATAAATTACCATAAAATATTTGTCTTAGCCCTAGAGATAGTTTTTATTTCATGGTAAAAATATGATATATAATTAAAAATGGCAATTGACTATAATACAAGTAGGGGAAGTGCTATTGGCTTAAATGATTCTGAAGGTCAACAATTGAGCTTGCAATGTGATATAATAAAAAAAAATATATATATATATATATATATATATATATATATATATATATATATATATATATATATATATATATATCCCATTTGACCTTTTTTGTTTTTTTTACATTTTTATTTTTTGCTTTCATATAACAAGACCCTGTTTCAAAATGAAAAATAAAACAGGAGCCAGGCATGGTGGTGCATGCTTGTTATCCCAGTACTTGAGAGGTTCAAATAGGAGGATGGGAGGTTCACAGTCAACCTCAGCTACTTAGTGAGGATCTGTTTCCAAATAAAAAAACAAAAATAGAGCTGGGGGGTATAGCTCAGAGTTAAAAGTCCTCTGGATTCAGTCCCCCACCCCAAAAAGAATGATGCTTGCAGTGGAAAGCATTTAAATATAAAAATGTCATATTATGTAACAGCCATGCTGAATATAGTGGTGTATTAAAGTATTTCATCAATTCTGTTCTGTTTTTTCTCTGTGTTTTTTGCTATTCATGTCTATGTTTTCATTCTTTTTTTATTTTTATTAATTGGTGCATTGCAATCATACATCTTTGTTAGGTACAGCTAATAAAGGCATATATGCACACATTTCTCATTTAACCCCTTCCCCAATTCCCACTCCACTCCCTCCCTTCTTCTAGAGTTCAGTTTAGTGATTGAATTTGATATATTTGTACATCATGTGCATCAGGGTGCCCACCCCTGCACCCCATCCATCACCTACAGTTAAGTCAACTTCTTTGCTTATCTAGGGTTTCTCCTTTTTCATCTGGAGTCCGTCTTATGCCCCATCTTCTCCCTAGCATTCGCATATTAGGGAGAACATACGCTTTTTTACTCTTTGTGACTGACTAATCTCACTTAATGTTTTCCAGTTGCATCCATTTCTCTGCACATAACATGATTTTGTTCTTCTTTATGGCTGGGTAAAATTCCATTGGGTACATATCCCATACTTTTGTAATCCATTCATCTGCCAGTGGACATCTTGGCTGTTTCCATAGTTTGGCAAGTGTGAATTGTGCAGCTATAAACATAGATACGCATGCGTTGGACTGATAGTTTGGTTTCCATTCTTTTGGGTAGATACCCAGAAGTAGTATTGCCGGATCATATGGTAGGTTCATTTCCATTCGTCCGAAGATCCTCCATACACCTCACAAAAGAAGAAATACAAATGTCCAATAAATGTATGAGGAAATGTTCAACATCATTAGCAATCAGAGAGATGTAAATCAAAACTACCTTGAGATTTCACCTAACTCCAATTAGAATGGCAATCATAAAAAAACACGAACAACAATAAACGCTGGTGAGGGTGCAGAGAAGTGGGAACCCGAATACATTGCTGGTGGGATTGCAAATTAGTGCAACCACTTTGTAAATCAGTATGTTTTCATTCTTGACTGCTACTTTCAAGACACTCTCATTATTTCTTTGTTCTCAATATCACTCTTATTTATTTTCAAGCATTTTCCATGGTATTATATAAAAATTAATTACATTCCTGCAAACTAATTGAAGATCAAGTGAAATAAGATATTAAAAAACAAACAAATAAGTAAAGAACACAGCATCAAGCAAATCCTGGGCTGACAAGCACTAGTGCAGAATGGCACTGGTATTCTCTGCATGTGAAAAAAACTGGTCAACCCAGAGGTATTAGGCCTCGCAATTTAAGTGGCCACACTTTTTACTGTGTGCCACTTTTGCACTCAAGGATAGCTATTACATTAACCTAAGTGGTACATGGTAAGAAATATTTTTCCTCTGTTAGCGCTTCTGAACTGTATAATATTAATAGAATATGACAGTTAATAGTAAGAGCTGAAGATTAAGAGGTATATGATGTAAAGCAAAATGATTCAAGCTGTGTGCAGTGGTGCATATTTGTAGTACCACACTTGGGAGACTGAGATAGGAGGATTGCAGGTTTGAGGTCAGGATGCAGTATCTTAGTGAGACCCCATCCCAAAATAAAATATAAAAAAGGGATTGGGTATAGCTCAGAGGTAGAATGCCTTTGGGTTAAACCCCCAGTACCACACACAAATGTGCACATAGAAATAGAAAAAAATCACTGTGATATGCTATGAACTATTAAAATAGTAAGGGGAAATTTTTTAGAAGCAGAGTAAACCATTTTGTCCCCCCCAAAAAGCAGGGAAAAAACACTCAAAAAAGCAGAAAGAACAAGAGGAAGAAATAGATCAAAGTACTGTGTATCTTGATGAATCCTCTAGCCACGTCTAGCTTCAGCGCATGGGCATCCACATCAAGTTTTATTTTTTCTGAGAAAAACTGACTGAGTTCTTATTGTATTCATAAAATAGTACCACAATAAAAAAAGAAATATGCACTTTAATATTAGCCTATTGTTGACAGAAAGTAAATATTTGATAAAAATAATTATTACTTTTCAAACAATTTTCTCAAGGAAGTACAGTCATACCAATGAAAATTAAAAAAAAAAACCTTTAGGTGAATTGATATGTTAATTCACATAGCATCTAAATGTCTACTATAGTCAACACATCACAACCAGCAAAAATGTTATTACAGAAAATATTTTTATATTTTTATCAACTATCACTTTCTTATTTATACTTTTACCTCATTTGTATATATTTGAAGTTGTAAGTTTGACAGAAATTATGACTAAGGAAATACACACCTCAAGGCATGTGTAGTGGCACATGTTTGTAATCCCAGTACTTGGGAGGCTGACACAGGAGGATCCCAGGTTCTTAGCCAGCCTCAATAACTTGGTGAGATCCTGTTTCAAAATAAAAAAATACAATTGGGATGGGGGTGTAGCTCAGAGGTAGAATGCTCCTGGGTTCAATCCCTACTACTACTATTACTACCACACACACACACATACACAAACACACCCACCCACACACACACACACACACACACACACACACACACACACCAATACACTTCAATGTTAACCCATTGTAGGCAGAAAATAAATATTTGATTAAAATGATTAATTCTTCTCAAATAATTTTCCCAAGGAAATTATAGTCTTACAAATGAAAATTTTAAAAAATGATCTAGGTGAATTGATGTTTCTATATATAATTTCAAAAATTCTAATACTTTTACTGCTTATATGTATTTTAAAATATTTGATCAATAGCAGTATACATTAGAAACAGGTTATACCATGTGGTTTAAGATAAATGTAAATAATCACAAGACATTATCTAATTATTCTTACATTTCCAGATAATCAAATGATTTATCATAATCAATTCTTTCTTTTCTTCTTCCTTTCTCCTCTTTCTTTCATTATTTTATATATATGGAAACACACACACACACACACACACACACACACATACACATAAATGAGTGCTTATAATGTACTGATACATTAGGGACAAAAAGCCATAATCCATGCCTTTAAAACAGACCATTCCCTATTCTTTTACCCATTCCCTTCTCTCTGTCTCCATTACAAGAGGTGCAGGAATATGTAACCTCTCCCTTTCCTCTTCCTCTCCTTCCTTTATCTTCCCTTCCTTTCTTCCTTACTTCCAGAAATAAGTACATGTAAACTATCCAAATAATACAGAAGCATAAAGAATGAAATATTTGCCTCTGTTCACCCTCACGTTTGTGTCTTAATGCTTAGACAAGAACTTTTGTCCACAGTTTATTTGGCACTTGTCCATCTATATTTCTATTAAATACGGATGTATAAATACCCATATATTTTATATTCCTTGTATAAGTTTTTATGAATTTATTTCCCTAAATTATAGACCATATTATTTTAAATCACTACAAAATGTTACATTGGAATATGTAATGCAATGTATTTAACCACTCTCCTGATGGCTGTTTTGAATTTGTTTATTAAAGCTACACAGCCAATGCTACATAAAAGTCTTGAGCATTGATTGCTGGATATATGCATAGGGCTTCTATAAATAAATTATTATAAGTAGAATTATATGATCAGAATGTATGAACATTTTTTACATTTTTTTTTGTGGTACTGGTGATTGAACCTAGGAGTGCTCTACCTCTGAGAAATCTTGATTAATT
This sequence comes from Graphiurus murinus, assembly GCA_004027655.1. Lineage (NCBI taxonomy): Eukaryota > Metazoa > Chordata > Mammalia > Rodentia > Gliridae > Graphiurus > Graphiurus murinus. The sequence continues at coordinate 12,400 of PVLC010025017.1, forward strand.
ACCTTACAAAAATGGCCAACAAATTTACTGCAATAAAATTGTATGCATGTGTCCATTTTCCTATGCTACCACCAATGCCTAGTATTATTGATATTATTTTAAAATAGCTAAGAAAAATTGTAGTTTGCAACATTCTAATCTGTTGTTTGATATCTTTTAATGACTTTGTGTATATTGTCTAGTTATTGGTGACATATTTTTTGTATTTTTTGACTTGCCTGTTTGTAGTTTGGGGGATCCATTATTTATTGTGTTACTTGACATTCTTTATGGAATATGTCAGAATCCTCATGCTTCTTTGATATTAATCCTTATTTGTGAAATGACTTAAGATATTTATTCCTTGGTTGCACCGTTCTCATTTGCTGTATAATATATGTTAAAGTATGTTAACATTTTCATTTGTGGCTACTTAGTGGTGTTTAGGAAGGATTTTTTCATGCTGAAATTTAACTTTTTCAACTAATTTTTATTGTGCGACTTTTTGTTCATCTACAAGTTATTTCTATGTATGATGTGAATGAATTAGGTTTAAATGAATCATATTTTAATATACAGACCATTGTACAAGCAACCATGTTTTTATTTAGATGATAGCCTGCTCTGTGATACTGATTAGAAATAAACTAGTGTATTCTAGACTACAGTCATTGTCATGATTAGCAGTTGCTATCCTTTTTCTTTCTATTTTTATTTTTTGAAGTACTGGGGATTGAACCCAGAGGCATTCTACCTCTGAGCTCCACCCCCAGCCCTATTTTTTATTCTTTATTTTGAAACAGGGTCTCACTAAGTTGCGGAGGGCCTCACTAGGTAGCTGAGGCTGGCCATGAACCCGAATCCTCCGGTCTCAGCCTCCCAAATGCTGGGATTACAAGCATGTGCCACTATGCCTGGCCAACATTTGCTATTCTTTAACCTAGGAAATATATTTGTAGCACTCTAAAGTGTGATTTTCCTCATTATCTTTCATTTTGGGTCTATTTATCTAGATTTACAGCACAATTTGCTTGATGATCACTTTCCCTAATTTTAAGTTTAGTATGGAAAAGTCCAGTTACTACAGACATATACATTTATTTCCTCTGAGAATATGCTTGGTTTAAAAATCTCAACACTATTTATTTTAGGCACTATTTATTTCAGTTACATCTTTATGGTGATATGGTGGTTTGATGATTCCTTTTATAGAGTACTAAATATTTTCAGGGTCAAAAACTCAGCTTTACGCTTAACTATGTAGCATTACTCTGCAAATATTGCAAAGGCCTTTGCTCAAAGCATGTAAACTTAGCCTTGATAGTATTTTTCTTCAAATTAACCCTGCTCTTGTTTCAAAATTAGCAGCAAAAGTAACATTTTTCTAGGAGAAAATTAAGTATATGCCTATCTAGGCAATTAGGACTGAACATTTGACTTTTACACACAGAAACATCATTCTGCAAAAATATGAATTGATAAGTATTTATGTAATGCTTATTTTTTCAAATATTAATAACTATTTTATGTAATTTTAATATGTAATTCCAAACCATTTTCTTTAATCCTACTTGTAAAATCTGGAAACATCACATATCCAAAGTAATAAAAATCTTTATGTTGAGGATGGAGCCCAAGATGATGTCTGAGTGAAACACCTCTCCTCAGATGCTGTGAGTTTGAATCAATTCTGCCATAAAAGCAGCCTCTTGATGGAAGAAAAAAAGCAACAAAAAGGGAACAAATCAACAAAATTTGAACTACAACTAAAGAGACCTCAGAAAGCATAAGCCCCTGTGGAACCACCCCAACTTACCTCTCCCTCCAGAGCCGGAGCAGTGATCAACTGCACCACAGAGCTTGAATCAAAACTGAAGCAAGTGCAGCTTCTTGATGAAATGAAAGAAAAGCAAAGCAGAAAAAAAAAAGAATAAAGCAACAAAAGTAGCTGAACAGAACCCAGGAAGAACAAAGGAACAAAGGAGCTGGTGCGTGAATGTGCGCAGGCATCTTGCCAACCACCATCTTAACAGCCTCCAGCTTGCCAGCTGCCATCTTGCCAGCCACCAGGAGCAGCATCTATTAGCACCAAGACCTCCAACAACCTCCTGTGCACCCAACGACCAGAAGTGGAATAAGTGACTACTGAATTCCACACCCTAATCAGGAGGCATATCCCTGCAGGATCAACAGTGATCAAGAACACCCGGGACACCCCAGATCACTCCTCCCACTGGAATCAGAGCAGCAGGGATCTGTAAGTTAAATTGCACTCCAGGATGCGGGAGAACCTATACAAAGCACAGACTCAGTCACCCGCCCTTCAAGCGATTGGATAGAGCAGAAATGCAGGAGGGACCCAGTGCACACAGGGCATAGAGAACTTCCAGGCACCCTGGAAAATGTGCGGCATATAGATTACACTCCTGCCACCAGCAAAGGCAGAGAGAGAGATGCAGACAGGCCTGTGGAGAGCTCAGAGACACAAGCTTGCAGTGGGAGAGGCATCAGTGGAACCCCCTGCCTGCACAGACAGAGCAAATAAGAATGCCAGAGACACACTCGAAAAGTTAAGCTCTGTACTTACAAACTAGCAGGGTTTTTGTTTTTGTTTCTTGTTATTGCTTTTTGGTTTTGGGGTTTTTTGTTTCTTTGTTTGTTTTCATGTGTGTGTGTTATGTTTTACTTGATTTTACTCTGTTTTTGTTTTGTATTGCCTTGATTTATTTATGTTTGTTTGGATGATTGGTTGTTTTGTTATGTTTTCCTTAGTTTGTTGAATCTCCTCCTTATCCTTTTTACAAGCTTCCCTCCCTCTCTCCCATCTATATTCTTCTCCTCAACACTTTTTCTCTTCTCTTTTCATTTTCCTCTTTTCCCTGTGTCATATCAAGACCATCTCTAACTACCACAATTAAAACTATACATTGACTACCAGAATACCCCAACATATCTACCATCTCTAATCTTTACAATATATCACCTCAACACACTCAATTTCTTATTCTACTTTACCCTATTCTTGCATTCATCACTGTAACTTCTCACCCAACCTTCACCACTGAACACAACCTGTCCTTGTATATACCAGCAGACACCTCTAAACGTCTACTGCAGAGATTGGATGAGAAAACTTGCAAGAGAAGCAAAGATATAAATTTAAGAACAGGGGAACCATGGGAAGGAAAAATAGCAAAGAAACAATGAGCCACCACAACCCTTCAATAATAGATCTCACCAACCCAGAATGGCAGAGATTACCAGAAGAACAATTTAGATCTTTAATACTAGAAACAATACAGGATTTTGGGAAAGAATGCAGAGAGTGTTGGAAAGAAATAAAGGAACAAATAAACAAAGAATCTGACACCCTGAACAGGAATCAAAGAGAAGCCTTGAAGGAAGAGAAAGATGCAATAACTGAAGTGAAGGCATCAATACAAACTATAAACAGTAGATTAGATCACATGAAAAATAGAATATCACTCTTAGAAGATGACCATTCCAAAAATGAATCCATAGTACATAATTTAGAAAAAAATTGACAGTATGAATTGGAAATCGATGAGATCTGGGCCAATTTTTAAAAAGCTAACCTAAGAATAATAGGCATAGAAGAGGGAATAGAAGTTGAAACTAATGGAATAAACAACCTTTTCAAAGAAGTAATATCAGAGAATTTTCCAAACATAGAAAGAGAAGTTGACAGGCAGGTACAGGAAACATATAGAACTTCCTCGAGACGAGACCAAAGAAGAGGTTCACCACACCATATAATAATCAAGTTGAGTAATGTAGAGGCTAAGGAGAGAATCTTAAAGGCAACGAAAGTAAAAGGCCAAGTGACATATAGAGGCAAACTGATTAGAATCACTCCAGACCTCCCAATCAAGTCATGAAAGCCAGGAGGGGCTGGAGTAACATATTCCAAACTGTGAAAGAAAATAGCATGCAGCCAAGATTCTCCTACTTAGCACAACTCTCTCTCAAAATTGACAGGTTTATAAAAATCTTCCATTACAAATAGAAACTGAAAGAATTTATGTCTTCCAAACAAGCACTAGAGAAAATGCTCAAAGAGATTAACTACAAAGAAGAACTAACAAGTAAATGTCAGAACCAGAGAAACAATAATTTCCAGGAAGCAAACAACTAAGCAAAGAAGAATAAACACCACAGAAAACAGAAGTCAAAACTCAAAAGGTTAGGAATTAAAAATCATCTCTCAATAATCACACTGAATATAAATGGGCTCAACTCCCCAATAAAAGGGCACAAGGTGGCAAATAGATCAAAACCCAGAATCCATCTATATGCTGCCTGCAAGAAACACACCTTACAAGCAAAGATTCCCACAAACTAAAGGTGAAGGACTGGAGTAAGATAATCCATGCCAATGGAAATCAAAGGCAAGCAGAGTAGCAACCATGATATCACATAAGTTAGTCTTCAAGTCTATGCTTATCAGAAGAGACAAAGCAGGTCATTTTTTACTAGTAAAAGGAACAATCCACGAAGAGGAAATAACAATTATCAGCATCTATGCCCCAAATATAGGTGCAGCCACTTTCATAAAACAAACTTTGTATAATATAAAGAGACAGATAGATCCCAATACACTAACACTGGGAGACTTCAACACTCCTCTCAAATCACTACACTGATCTTCTAAACAAAAGGTCAGTACAGACGCCTCAGACCTAAAGAATACCGTAAACCAAATAGACCTATTAAACACATATAGACTCTTTCACCCAACTACAGCTGAATTCACATTTTTCTCAGCAGCACATGGAACATTCTCCAAAATAAACCACATTCTGGGTCACAAATTGAGCACTGACAAATTAAAAAATATAACTTAATTCCCTGCATATTTTCAGACCACAATGGAGTGAAACTAGAAATCAACTCTAAGAAGACCCAGAGTAACCATGTAAACAGGTGGAGACTGAACAGCACATTGCTGAATGAAGATTGGGTCATAGAAGTAGTAAGGGGAGAAATTAAAAAATTCCTAGAGACCAATGAAAACAGAGGCACAATATATCAAAACCTCTGGGACACCCTAAAGGCAGTACTAAGAGGAAAATTTATAGCACTGAGTGCATACATAAGAAGAACAGAAAATCACGAAATAAATAACCTAATGACACAGCTCAAAGCACTCGAAAAACAAGAGCAGTCTAACCCCAATGCTAGTAGAAGACAGGAAATTATGAAAATCAGAGCAGAAATTAATGAAGTAGAGAATTAAAAATAATACAGAAAATCAACAAAACCAAAAGCTGGGTTCTTGAAAAAAAATAAAAAAATAGATACACCATTGGCCAACATAACCAAAAGAAAGAGAGAATCAAACCAAATTACCAAAATAAGAGATTAAAAAGGTGATATTACCACTGACAGTATGGAAATACAGAGGATCATCAGAAACTATTTTGAAAAACTATACTCCAACAAAATGGAAAATCTAGAAGAAATTGACAAATTTCTAGACACATATAACCTTCCTAAATTGAGTCAAGAAGATACAGAAAACTTAAACCGACAAATAGCAATCAAAGAGATAGAAACAGCAATAGTTTACCATTCAAGAAAAGCCCAGGGCCAGATGGTTTTCCAAGTGAATTTTATAAAACATTTATAGAAGAGCTAATCCCAATAATCCTCAAAGTATTCTGGGAAATAGAAAGAAAGGAGATCCTCCCAAACACATTCTATCAAGCCAACATCACATTAATACTGAAGCCAAATAAAGGCAGCTCAAGAAAAGAAAAGTATAAGCCTATATCCTTGATGAACTTAGATGCAAAACTGCTGAACAAGATATTAGCAATGAGCATTCAAAACCACATCAAGAAAATTATACACCATGACCAAGTAGGGTTCATCCCAGGGATGCAAGGCTGGTTCAACATATGAAAAATGATCCATGTTATTGAAAACATAAACAGAATCAAAGACAAAAATTACATGATCATCTCAATTGATGCCAAAAAGCATTTGAAAAGATCCAACACCCATTCATCTTAAAAGAACTTCAGAGAATCGGAATAGAAGGAATGTACCTCAACATCATAAAGGCAATAGGCCCGCAGCTAACATCATATTAAATGGAGAAAAACTGCAAGAGTTCCCCCTAAAAACAGGAACAAGACAAGGATGTACATTATGACCTCCTCTATTCAATATAGTACTTGAAACTCTAGCCAGAGCAGTAAGGCAAGAGAAGGAAATCAAAGGGGTAAAAATACAGAAAGAAGAACTAGAACTATCCCTTGACCCAAGAAACTCAACCAAAAAACTTACAGAACTGACCAACAAATTCAGCAAAGTGTCTGGATACAAAATCAATCTTAAAAAAGAAGAAGCTTTTCTGTATGCCAACCATAAATCCACTGAAAAAGAAATTCAGAAAAAATTCCACTCACAATAGCACCCCCAAAAATAAAATACTTAGGGATAAGCCTAATCAAAGAGGTATAAGACCTCTATAAGGAAAACTGTAAAAATTTGAAAAAAGAAATTGATGAAGACCTTAGAAGATGGAAAGATCTTCCATGCTCTTGGATAGGGAGAATAAATATCATCAAAATGGCCATCCTCCCAAAAGTGATCTTCAGATTCAATGCAATACCCATGAAATTACCAAGGTCACTCCTCATAGACACAGAAAAATCAGTCCTTAAATTCATTTGGAACAACAAAACGCCCAGAATAGCCAAAGTAGTTCTTAGCAACAAGAACCATGCAGGAGGTATTACAATACCTGACTTCAAACTCTACTACAAAGCCACAGTAATAAAAACAGCATGGTATTGGCACAAAAACCGGCACATAGGCCAATGGAGCAGAATAGAAGACTCAGAAACAGACCCACATGCTTACAGTCAATTGAATTTGACAAAGGAGTAAAAAATATACACTGGAGAAAAGGTAGCCTCTTTAACAAATGGTATTGGCAAAACTGGTTAACCATATGCAGGAAAATGGAAATAAACCCCACTTTCTCACCCTGCACAAGAGTCAACTCAAGGTGGATCAAAGACCTGGAAGTTAGACCAGAGACCTTGCAGCTACTTGAAGAGGGAATAGGACTGACACTTCAACACTTAGGCACAGGTCAAAACTTTCTCAACAAGACCCCCAAAGCACAAGCAGCCCAAAAGAAGATCAATACATGGGATTGTATTAAACTGAAGAACTTCTGTGCAGCAAAGGAAACTATCAAGAACCTCAGCAAAGAGCCCACAGAGTGGGAGAAGATTTTTGCCAGCTACTCTTCTGGTAGAGTACTAATATCTAGGATATACAGAGAATTCAAGAAACTCACAGCTAAGAAAACAAACAACCCAATCAAAAAAATGGGCAAAGGATCTAAATAGACACTTCACAAAAGAAGAAATACAAATGGCCAATAAATGTATGAGGAAATGTTCAACATCATTAGCAATCAGAGAGATGCAAATCAAAACTAATTTGAGATTTCACCTAACTCCAATCAGAATGGCAATCATAAAAAACAGGAACAACAACAAATGCTGGCAAGGGCAATGAAAAGTAGGAACACTAATACATTGTTGGTGGGATTGCAGATTAGGGCAACCACTTTGAAAAACAGTATGGAGGTTCCTCAGACGAATGAGAATGAACCTATCCTATGATCCAGCAATACCACTTCTGGTATCTACCCAAAAGAATGGAAACCAAATTATCAGACTGACAAATCTATGTTTATAGCTGCACAATTCACAATTGCCAAACTATGGAAACAGCCAAGATGTTCATCGACAGATGAATTGATTACAAAACTGTGGGATATGTACACAATGGAATTTTACTCATCGTAAAGAAGAACAAAATCATGTTATTTGCAAGGAAATGGAGGGAACTGGAAAACATTATGTTGAGTGAGATTAGTCAGTCACAAACAGTAAAAAAGCATATGTCCTCCTAATATGTGGATGCTGGGGAGAAGATGGGGCATAAGAGGGACTCCAGATGAAAAAGAAGAAACCCTAGGTAAGCAAAGAAGTTGACTTAACTAAAGGGGATGTATGGGGAAGGGGGCAGTAGAGACACCCGAATGCACATGATGTACTTTCACAAATATATCAAAGTCAATCACTAAATTGAACTTGAGAGGGAGATAGGGCGAGGGAGAGGGGTGGGAATTGGGGAAGGGGTTAAATGAGAAATGTGTGCATATATGCCTTTATCACCTTGTACCTAACAAAGATTTATGATTACAATGCACCAATTACTATAAAAAAATAAATAAATATATATATATACATAAAAAATCTTTATGTTGATGAGAAAAAGGTAATTTATTTCACATTTTTAGAAATGCATAAATATGTAATAAGAGCTTTCAGTTTTATTACCATTATTTTTTCTTTTCATGAAACTTGATTCTCTTGGTATCTATAAGGAATTAGTAGAGATTTATTTTACAAGAAGATTATAGTGTATTACATGTTAGTGATAGTATAATATATCTTTCTTTATACTTTATAAGACAATGCATATCTTATAATACTTCCTAATCCTCACTCCTTATCAACAAGAAAAATTTAGGAAATATATTAAATTAGAGTATTATAATCTCACATATTGAATAGGCAGCCTCTTTTCTTCTAAATTGTTTGATTATCACTAAAAGAAAAGAAAAGCAAATATTACTCCAAATATGAAATTAATATTTTGATCAATTTGGATTTTAGATGAAAATATTTTTATTTTTCTATAATTTTTGTTTTAAAATCTTCTTATTTTTAATGTACTTTTATTGGCACATTAGGTTCATTATTGAAAATCTTTATTTTTAAAAAATACAAATGGGATGTATTCATTTGTATTCACAAAATAAAGACATATGAATAGCATAACTTTTGTAATTTTTTTGCAAGCCATACATGTTTATATATTTATTTATCTAGCTTTTTTGTTATTATTCATAAACTTGTATACTATACCCTAATATCTCTGAAACCTGTGAATACATTACTTTATTTGGCAAAGGAGGTTTGCATATATCATTGATATTATTAATCATAAAATAAGAAGATTGTCCTACATTATTCATGTGGGTCTAATATATTCACATGAGCCTTTAAAAGCAGAGATCTTCCTCTTGCTAGAGGCAGTAAAGAAAGGAAGAGAAAATCAGAATGATTCCAAATACAAAAAGTAATGGACCTATCTTTGTTTCCTTCCATAAGAAATCAAACAGCTAACCCCATTATTACAGCCTTCTGAAACCTGGCGGAAAAAGAGCAGCTGAACCAGTCTAGACTTCTGTCCTATACAATTATGACATAACAAATTTGTGTTGTTACAATACTATTTCTATAATTATTTCTATAATTATTTTCATATTGTCATATCATTTATTCATGTCTATATCTCTTAGATTATTAAATTATCATATATCAAGCTCTCTATATGTTATATTTGTTTACAAGTAATTTTATGTATATATATATACATGGAATAAAATCAAACAAAGCACCCATTAACTTTAGCCTTCATTTAAAAATATGGGTCATGAGAAGATGCCAGAAGTATGTTCTGAGTTAAGGGAAAGAAGTTTTGTATGTAACCATAGGAATACGGTCAGTCAAAGATCAGCTGGTTTAGGGAATAATTATTCCAGAATGGTTCTGAAGCAGGAGGAATTGATCTTGTGAATTAACAGCTGAGGATTGTACAATTTGTGTTTTATCAAGAAACATGAGGAGTAACAGGGGCTAAAACATGTGAGACAATGGTGGAAAATGTTCAATTCAATGTGATCTCTTACTAAATTTCACTATTATTTTTCATTTTCAAGTAATGAGATGCTTCTCCCTGAGTTGATTTTCTATTCTTTTAAAACATATCCATATGAACAGCCACAGGTTTTTACTATTTTAACATTTGTTTAAAAATGTTTCATAAATGGCAACACCTGCTTCCTAAGAGAATTTTACCTAAAGGAAAAACAATCAAAATTATTGTTCAAGTTTTTTTTTTTTCAGGAATTTGCACAAATGAGTTTCCATTTTGAAATTTTATATTTCCATCCATACTATTTATCTATCATGACAAATTTCTTTATTTTTCCATATCCATTTTGTAGTTATTATGTAAATTGCAACAAACAACTTTACTATCAAATTTGAAAAGCATAAATTACTCTTGAATAAAATTCCTTTACTACCTTCCCTCAATCCCACCCTTTGAAAGTAGTTTCTTCTAACTTTGCTGTATAACTTCCTAACTGTATTCTATGAGTATTCAAATACATACATTTTAAAGAAAGAGAAGCATTATTTCACATATAGACATATATATATATATATATATATATATATGTATATTTCACATATACACATATATATATAGACTTTTTTTTTCATTTTTCATTTTTTATTTTTTTAGCATGGATTTTTATATATTTCTTGGGTACAACAGGGTTAACCACACATCTTTGTTGGGTACAAGCTAGTACAGGTAAAGACATCCATGCACACATTTCTCATTAACCCTTCCCCAATTTCCACCCCCCTCCCTCCTTCTCCCTCCTTCTCAATGTCAGTTTAGTGACTGACTTTGATGTGATCTTGTAAGTACATCATGCTCATTAGGGTGTCCCCCCCTCCCCCCATCACCTTCCATTAACTCAAATTCTTTGTTCACCTAAGAATTCTCCTTCATCTGGAGTCCCTCTTATGTCCCATTTTCTCCCTAGCTTCCACATATTAGGTAGAGCATTTGATTTTTAACTTTTTGTGACTGACTAATCTCACTTAACATAATGGTTTCCAGTTCCCTCCATTTCCTTGCAAATAACATGATTTTGTTCTTCTTTATGGCTGAGTAAAATTCCATTGTGTACATATCCCATACTTTTGTAACCCATTCATCTGTTGTTGGACATCTTGGCTGGTTCCATAGTTTGGCAATTGTAAACTGTGCAGCTATAAACATAGATACACATGCATTGGTCTGATAGTTTGGTTTCCTTTCTTTTGGGTAGATACCCAGTAGAGGTACTGCTGGATCATATGGTAGGATCATTCCCATTCGTCTGAGGATCCTCCATACTGTTTTTCAAAGTGGTTGCCCTAATTTGCAATCCCACCAACAATGTATTAGTGTTCCCACTTTTCCACACCCTTGCCAGCATTTGTTGTTGTTTGTGTTCTTGATAGTTGCCATTCTGATCGGAGTTAGGTGAAATCTCAAGGTAGTTTTGAGTTGCATCTCTCTGATTGCTAATGATGTGGAACATTTCCTCATACATTTACTGGCCATTTGTATTTCTTCTTTTGTGAAGTGTCTATTTAGATCCTTTTCCCATTTCTTTTTTTTTAATTTTTATTTTAGTAATTCGTGCAGTATAGCATACATCTTTGTTAAGTACAAATTGTTAACAACATATTTGCACACAATTCTCATTTGACCCCTTCCCGATTCCCTCCCCATTCCCTCCCTCTCCCTCCCCCTAAGGTTCACTTCAGTTAGTGACCTTGATATGATTGTGTAGGTACATCATGTGCTTTAGGGTGTCCCTCTGCCCCATGCATCCACTACAATTAAATCAACTTCTTTGCTTATCGAGGATCTCTCTTTTTCATCTAGAGACCCTCCTATGCCCCATCTTCTCCCTAACATCCACATATTAGGGAGAACA
>PVLC010025018.1:0-24058 GCA_004027655.1 Graphiurus murinus
TGTTCTCTCTCTTGCGGGGGAACATGCCCTTGGACTTGGTGGTCGGGTAAACTTTTTACTCCCCTTCCCTTATTCCCTTTCCTCCCAGTTTTCCCTTTCCCTTTATCCCAATTTCCCTTTAATAAAACCTGCCAGATGTTGTGACTGGTATGTGTTGAAATTCTTTTCTTCACACTACCAAGAACCTGAATTCTTTTTTGGGGGGGGTAAACACGCCGCACCCCATTACATTAGCAAATTATAACTTTTGTCCTCTATCTATGGGGATGCAAAGCCTGGCAAATTAAGCTAAAAGATATGTGTTCACTGTCTATTTGTATGCATGTCTATACCTGTAAATGTATTGTCTGTTCATTAATCATGGTACCAATATTGGCCTATATAAAAGAGTACTCATAAGTTAAAGAAAAAATGGGGATTGGAATTAAGGCAGTTAAAATTTTTGGTAATTATGATAGGCACCCATATTTCTTTTCTACTGGGTTTAGTTTAAAGTTCTCCACATGGTTAGAACTGGGTGACGCCATCTTGGGCTCCACCTTGATCTCCACATGGTTGGGACTGGGTGACGCCATCTTGGGCTCCACCTTGATCTCCATGTGATTGGAACTGGGTGACGCCATCTTGGGCTCCACCTTAATTTCCATATGATTGGAACTGGGTGGCACATCATGCTGGATTTAACTACCTTATCGGGCTTAGCCCAAATATAAGTTAAAAAAAGTAGGCTTGTTCTGTAAGTGGGACAATTCGGACTATATTGCTTCTATTTGATGTTTAAATTATGTTTTTTTTTTAGGATCTTTGATTTGTTAAAATAATAACTCAAAGTGCTGACTGGCTGTTAAAATGGGTAAATTAGATAAATATATTTAAATATAAATGGCTTATCTTTATAAGTAAGTTAAATACTAAGCATCAGTTGCCAAATATAAAGTATTCTTGACTTAACATCACCACAAGACAATATATTTGAGTCTAGTAAATGTCTTTTTATATATAAGGAACAGTCTAAATATGTTGTGTATCTAGGTCCATCTAAATGTTTCGTAAGAGCTTATAAAGGTAAAGATGCATGGCTTTTATATATATTCAAGCTAACCAATGAGTGATCTCTTTATGCAGTATACATTATACTTGTATCTTAAGTTATTAAAACTTTTGTCATCTATGTTTAGTACCATTCAAAAATCCATCATTAAGACCTGGTTTACATCTGCTTGCCTTGACCAAGTAAATGTCTATTATTGTGTAAGACAGATACAACTGTCTATCAAGTAATAAGCTTATTTCTTTTTTTTTTTTTTTTTTTTTTTTTTTTTTTTTTTTTTTTTTTTTTTTTTTTTTTTTTTTTTTTTTTTTTTTTTTTTTTTTTTTTTTTTTCGGTACTAGGGATTGAACTCAGAGGCATTCTACCTCCGAGCTACACCCCCAGCCCTATTTTTTATTCTTTATTTTGAAACCAGGTCTCACTAAGTTGCGGAGTGCCTCACTAGGTAGCTGAGGCTGGCCGCGAACCCGGATCCTCCGGTCTCAGCCTCCCGAATGCTGGGATTACAAGCGTGCGCCACCACGCCCGGCTGCTTATTTCTGATTATTAATATTATCCTCTAAACCTTATAAAAATCTAGAGCTATCCTTTGATTGTTATCAAGGTGTTAACCTATATAGACTTTTAATTATAGTTATCCCACGGAGCCACAAATTCTAGATTTCATTCCAATGGTTAAGGTTAAGTTAAAAAAATATATATGTATATGTTAACTTCTATATAACCATGGTGTTAACTATTACTGGCTCCTCTATGGGCTCCCTTACTTGGGTCCAGGTTCAGACATACCAACTATGGAGACAAAAGATTAATTTCTAAAAATTATGTGTCGGGTCTCTCCTCTTCCTTGTCCTCTCTTAGGGCACAAGGATTGTTAGCCCAAACCCCACCTCTTGAATTTCCAGTGTACTCTCATCAACCTGGTGACAGCCTCCTGATAAAGACCTGGAGGGCGGACAAGCTCAAGCCAGCCTGGGAAGAACCATCAGGTGCTGCTTACAACTAAAACAGCTGTTTGCGCTGTGGAGAGAGGTTGGACTCATTATACACGGGTTAAGGGATTCCGACTCCTATTCTAAAAGGACAATGGACTACTCAGCACCCAGACCCTCTCAAGTTGACTGTAAAAAGACTTTAAATTTATTCTGTTAAGCTTCCAGGTATGGGGCAGTCCTTATTCAGCCCAGTTAACTATTGTAATTATAGGAGAAAACCCCCTTGCTCTTTGGAGCAAGTTCCGGGGAACCACCTCAGGTGGAGGGTGGACAGCCCCACTGTATAGAGCTAAAGAAATAACCAGGCCTGGAAGGGGTTCCCTTGACACCTGTGCTAATTTAAAGTATAATCCACTCTTGCTAACTCATAAGCCAGGAAAGTCAGCTCTTTCCATTAGATACTGGTCTGGCCACCAGGCAAATATGTAGGAAATCAGCCCATGGAGAGACTTGCTGTTAAACTGGTTAATAATTCAACCTCAGATATTAAGATTAGCCACCCATCCCAAACCACTATAGTAAAAATAAAGGATTTACACCAGATAATAGTAGTTATGACATGTTATGGGGAAACAAATACCTGGGTAAAAGGGACAAAAATTCTGCCAGCATCTCAAACGAAAGTGACTTTTCCACTTATGCGGCAGCAGCTCAAGTGGTCTCATTTCCACTCGGATGGACCTCAGACCCAACGGGCATGAGATGCATGATAGCCCTCTTCCAGGACAATCTAGCATGGGGCAACGAGTCTTGTAGGACCCTATCTCTCCTGTTCCCAGTGGCTCAGGGTCTAAAGCAAGAGCCCCCCAAAACTGTAAAGCCTCCAGGCCCAAATACCAACTATACCTCGTGCCTCTCAAGGCAGGAGGGACAGTCATTGTTTTTGGGCAATGTTTCTGGCTGCAGTGTATGCTGGTCCTCTAAGAAGCTGGACAATCAGTCTGCCATAATGGTTGCCCAAGCAAATGTCTGATGGTACTGTGGAGGACCATTACTTGAGTCTTTACCGGTAAATTAGAGTAAAATTCGCACTCTAGTACAATTGGCAATCCCTTTCACCCTGGCATTTCAAGTCCCAAGTAAGTCACCTTCTAGTGAGTCATTAAATCCGCACATATATGTGGATTAGATCAAAATCTCAAAAGATGGTCCCAATGAATTTAAGGCTACAAATCAGGTTGCTACTTGGTTTGCACCAATATTAATTTGGTGGTCCACTAATAATAAAAGGGTAGATTGGATGAACAACCTATACTACAATCAGCAGAGGGTTATCAACCACACCCTAGGTGCCCTACAGGAAATAGTTAAACAGTTAGATGCCACTAACAAAATAGTCTGTGAAAATAGACTGGCCATAGACACAATCTTAAAAGAAAAAAGTTATGCACCATTAGAAGGGACCTATACAATACCTGTATCCCAAACAACAACACTGGTGCTATAACTAAAACCCTACAAGGTTTGTCTTCAAACACTGTGGAGAGCAAAAGTTATCGTATGTTAATAAAATTTGAAGAAAAGAGTAATATGTATATTGAAAGAGGGGGGAATTGTGAGAAAATAATTGTATCTTTTCTGTCAAAGGAGTAATTTGATTTTAACCGCCATCTTGTAATTTGCCACCTTGTAATTTGCCATCCTGTAATACTTGGATTCCTTCACAAAATTAGCATCTCAAGAGATTGTAGGTACTGACCCTCCCCCAACTTCCCCTGTAGCTGACCGGGAAGAATGTGAAGCTGTAACTCCCACCAATAGGAGTTCAGAGCAGGAGGGGCTTTGCGTTAGGGATATAAGACCTGCCAGGTGTTTCCTCAGGTGTGCTCTCTCTTGTATATGTGGGGGCACCCTTTTTTGCAAAAAAGTAAAATTGCATTGCCAAGCAATTTTTGAACACGTGCCTTTTTCTTAATGTTATAAAAAGTTATTTCTAACAGCACTAAGTGCTGTGGGCATGTATGTCAATGTCAACATGATTTACATGTTTATGATGTGAGACCATAATGCACCAATAAAAGCACATAAATATATATATATTTTTTTTTTTTAAATAAAGACTAGATAAATTTTTTTAAAAAAAAGATTACAAAGACCCCAAGGACCTCTCACACTTTCGAGGTGGCCTGTGTTCTCCCTTGAATGCGTATTCCCATTTTTCCTAATAAAACCTATCTTAGTCTCTAACTGGCGTGTGCTAAAATTCTTTTTGATATGGAAGCGAAGGACCCAAGGTCTTAAGATGAGTTACCCATCCCCAAACTCCTTAGGACTCTCCATGGAATTATTGTGTTTTCCCGTGACAGGATGACATGTTTGGAGCAGACAAAATGTGATTTAGAAAAAGGAAAGAAGTGTGATTTTTTGTATATCCCCAGCTGTACGGTAAAACTGAAACCAATTGCACATTCTCTCCATTACACAACTAAGATGGCATTGTTGTTTTTTTCAGAACACCTGTAAAAGCTGAGGAGAGTGACTTCCCACCTTACCCTTCAATGACCTGCACTAGAGACCGCTAGTCTCGCTATTGCATGCCTCCGAGTTCAGCTGATTATAATTTAGGGTTTGGTATGTACCTCTGGTTTCGGGAATTAAAGTGATATCACCCTCAGCTAAATGAATAATAAAAAAAGCACTTGGGTGAGGACCACTCTCCACAGTTGCCTAGGCTCAGAAAATGTCTAGCCTCTTAAGAATACTGGCCTCTCTTTAATTCCAATCAAACACTTGGCAGAAATCTTCTTAGAAGAGCTAAGGATAAGAGCCAAATGTCTCATGATGGGGATTGAACCTGTATTGATTGTTAATAAGGGCAGTATTAATTGCTAATAAGAACAAGCTTTCATACTTATGCACAACAATAAAATCCTTTTCTCTGTCTCTAAGCTGTCTGCCAAGAGCTGCAACCAAGATTTACCTTGGTCAGCTAAAAGCTGGCTATTTGCCAGGCTGAACACTGAATGCTGAATTTACAAACACCTGCTTTTAGAAAAGAATTATGCAGACTGTCACAGAAGTTTAGACTAAAGTTAAAAGATGGAAAAGCAAGCTATGTTATCCCAATATTAATTACTAATAACACAAAATAGTTAGAGCTCCCAAGCCCCCATACTTTAAAAGACTATATTCTGGTGTCTTTCTTTTCTTTATTATAAAACAAGTTTCCAACATAATAAGTAACTTCTATCAGATAGAGATAAGGAGAAGCTAAAAACTTACCAAGGACATAGGTGGACAATACATGCTTTAAAAAATTTAAGAATAAAAATAAAACGAAGAACAAAGTGGGCTTCTACCAGGTAGCCCCTTGACCTTGCTAACCAAGTAACACATTTTGATCAGTGATATCAGACCTCTCTGTCCCCGTGAGGATGGACAAAGAAGGCCAACAGAAAAGGCTTACACAGCAGAGATAACTGGCGGGCCTGCACCTGCTTTTGGTGGGAAAAGAAGACTATTGGCTAAGCAGAATGAGAGAAAGGAGATAAATTCTTATTAAAAAAAAAATGTATGTGTTCAAAGACCTCAGTGTCTTACTTTCAAGGCACTCCACTGTGTTGCCTCTGACGTAGTGCTTTAATTGCTCTGTCCCTCCTTTCTACCTGTAATAATAAAACTTTGCTTAGGTTTGTAGCAGTGCAGTTCTGGCTATTTTTTCTAAACTAGCTAAGAACAAGAACCCAGGGCAACATCCCAAACTATTACATCTCAGAGCACAAAGAACCTCAGCAACGCTCATGAGTCCTTCCAACCAAGCTACTCTCCAGAGTGAATCCTGGAAGAACATCCCACAGGAGCAGGAAAATGGCCTGGTGTAGGCTGATGTCAGGCCTTATCTCTTTGTCTTCCTCAAGATCTTTTCAGCCCTGTTCTTTGCCATCTGCAGCAGTGAACTCCCTTGGAAAGGATCAGATTGCACCCAACAGCAAAACAACCTCCTTGAGCTCCCACCCTCCTCCAGCAGGAAATCCTTGTTGCTCCACTCCAGGCCTGGCCAAGGCTAAGTGGGGAGTGAGACATGAGTGTGGTGTTCATCAAGGTTCCAGAGGCTGGGCCCTCCCGGCAGGCACCCCAACAAAAAGTGGAAATGCAAATGAGTGTGCCCCTTACCTGACAGAATGGCAAATTGTCTGTGAAGTTGTTCTATTATGTCCACCGCCACCAAGGGCCTGACTTCCTGCTGCATAATTTCATCTGCATAAATGAAACACAAATTGGGTTAAGTCTCTGCAAATTACAAAGAGAAATTAAAAAGAAAGGAAAGTGCCATGACTAGGGAAATCTGAGACTCATCAGGATATGGTTGTGGGTACAGTATTTTCTTGAGCACTGGATTCCTGGGCTACAGGGCCACATTTGGGTTTTGAATGGTGTGGAGCTTAGACCTAGAGCTCCTGCCATGGTCTTGCTGGGACTAATGAAAGAAGGGGTCCTTTCCCACTGCCGAGCATGTCTTAGGCATTTCTATTTAAAGATTCTCCTTACTGAATAAATAATAAGGCAAAAATTTAAACCTTTCAAGGACAAAACCACAAATATCCTCTAACTCTAACAAGTGATTCATAAGTGCTACAGTTGTCATTTACAGATGCTCTGTGACCTAACACAATGAGTCAATTAAAATATTTCAGGTCAGCCAGGTATGGTGGCACATGCTTGTAATCCCAGTACTTGGGAGACTGAGACAGGAGGATCACAGGTTTGAAGTCAGCCTCAGCTGCTTAGTGAGGCTCTCTGCAACTTAGTGAGACTCTGTTTCAAAAACAAAGAATAAGCCGGGTGTGGTGGTACACTCTTGTAATCTCAGTACTTGGGAGGCTGAGACTGGAGGATCCAAGTTAGCGTCCAGCCTCAGCTACTTAGTGAGACCTTGTTTCAAAATAAAGAATAAAAAATAGGACGGGGGGTGTAGCTTGAAGGTTGAATCCCCCTGGGTTCAATCCCCAGTACTGAAAGGAAGGAAGGAAGGGAAAAAAGGATGGATAAAAATAGGGCTGGAAGGTGTCGCTTGGAGGTAGAATGCCTCTGTGTTCAACTCTAGTACTGAAAAAAAAAAAAAAAATCCCAGGTCAAAAATATAAGTCAAACACATTTCTCATACACCTGACCTACCAAACATCACAGCTTAGCAGCACAATTCACTGAAAAGCATTGATGGTTTATTATTTTTTTTCTTGTTTCTGGTACAAGGGACTGAAACCAACAAGGACGGTCTACCTCCAAGCTACACTCCTAATCTTTTTTTTTTTTTTTTTTTTTTAAACAGGGTCTTGCTAAATTGCTGAGGCTGGCCTTGAACCTTGGTCCTCCCATTTCAGCCTCCCAAGTACTTGGATTAAAAGTGTGTACCACCACACCCTGTTTACTCTTATATCATGGCTGACTGGGAGCGCAGGTGGCTCCTTCTACCTAGCATCACAAGAGTCTACCATACCCATATCATATCACTAGCCTAGGAAAAGATCAAAATTCAGATTACTGAAAAAGGGTCAGTTTCACAATATTGTAAGGTTGAAAAATCATAATAAGCTGAACCATCAAAAGTCAGAGACCATCTGCATATCCATTTGGGGAAAAGGAATTAAAGAGAGAGGGGAGGTCTGAGTGGAATCCCTCCCTGAGTCTGAACTGGAGATAGGATGGTCTTTTCATGTTCTGTATCTCTAAGATATTATATTATCCTCATTTAATTATTTCCCAGAGACTCTTCAAGAATGAGCTGGTTATTGTTTCTATAGGAAGGAATTAAGCATGCGACTAGATCAAGACACAAATCAAACAGCCCCATGTGCTGATGCTAAATGGAAAAATATCCCACTGATTCAGGACAGAGCTTTGGCAACATTATGATAGTCTACTGCTGACTGATCAAAAGTGGTATTTGGAAAGCTCCTCCCAGCACCTTGATTTCTATTCTCAGCTTTAGTATGAAGGTTAAAGGAGATGACGTTTATGAAGACATGCACAGTAGGTACTCTGGAAATGCTAGTTACATCCATTGTTTTGAACTGACAGGTCTTGCCCATATTTGTTTCTAAAAATCTTACAAATGGAGGACAAACTTTCAACTTAAGCCTCAAGATCCTCCTGAATGAATTCTACCATTTTTTTTTCCTGGAAGAAAAAAATATATGCAGACCCAAGCTCCTTGATCCCAATCTTCCTTTAGCTTGAATATACCCAAATTCAAAGAACCGCATTGCTGTTAATTTTGGTGGATGTAATAATGACTAAATTGTAGCTATACTTTACAAAATGGAGTGCTTTCTCTGTTAGAAACCCAAAGTGAAGTACTTTAGAGTGAAATGATGACTCCTGAGATTTGCTTAAAAATACGTCAGTGCCCCCCTCTGACAAAAGTGTGCATGGGGTGGGGAGGGCAGAGGAAACAAAATTACAAAACATGGACGATTGCTGAAGTGGTTGTGAGTACATGGGAGTTCATTATACGATTCTTTTGCATATATTTCAAATTTTCCATAATAAAAAAATAAATTAAAAAATGGACAACAATGTAGAGGATTTCAGAGGAAATTGAAGTTAGGTAATTGAACAGTTGAATATCATTTTCCAGGGGTCAGGGAAAGTGGTATACTAAAAAACAGAGATTGATTACTTTCTTCCTACCTAAGGGAGCATATTTAAGAACTCAGAAGGAAGCCGGGCGTGGTGGCGCACGCTTGTAATCCCAGCATTCGGGAGGCTGAGACCAGAGGATCTGGGTTCGAGGCCAGCCTCAGCTACCTAGTGAGGCACTCCGCAACTTAGTGAGACCCAGTTTCAAAATAAAGAATAAAAAATAGGGCTGGGGGTATAGCTCGAAGGTAGAACGCCCCTGAGTTCAATCCCCAGTACCGCGAAAAAAAAAAAAAAAACCCTCAGAAGAAAGCAAAAATCATAAGGTGCAATAGTCCTTCTACCTCAATATTTGAGGTACCCTTTAAATTTAATTATCTTAAAGATGTAAGATCTGAAAGAGACAATAGAAATGGTCTAAGCAAACCATGCTTTCGTCCCATCTCATTTTCTAAATAAAGAAATGGAGACCCAGAGTAATTCGGAACTTGCCTATGGTGACACGACAAATAAGCATAGAGCTACGTCAATCATGGGCCACCTGACTCTGCAAGGGCAGGCCCCAGCCAAAATGAGGGGTCCTGGAGCCCTGGCCTCCAGGTGCAGAGGCTCCTCCCAGCCCAGAAGCCACGAGTACCCTCATCATGGGTATCTGTGGTTTGCCAGTCCTTTCTCACTGGCCTCATGTGTCTACCTAATAAGCAAGACTAAAATTCATGCTTTGTCTAAGAATAGAAATGAGCTGGGAGCCTTTGGCCCAGCCTTTGCTGAGCATGCTTGGAGCTCAGCCTGGGAGTGACATGGTTACCCTTGAAGTTTTCCTTGCAAAGGAGCCACATGACCCAGGCTGGGTCAGCTGGGACAGATCAGGAGGTTTCTCTGACTTAGATGTGATGACTGCCAATACACTCCACTGGAGGGATGCCTGAGACTTGTGAGCCTATTGAAATGGGGGCATGCTCAGTTCTATCCCAGAAGGGGCACACTGATGCCCAGGACCAAGAAAGTCACAGGCCAGCTCTGTGGCTACCAGCTCCACACAAATGAGGTGGAGGGAAGTACAGACGCTCCTTGGTCCTAAAGGAACATCTCCTGCTGCAGCGGATGAGGACTGGCTCCAAATGCTGACAGCACCACACGTCAAGGCCCTTTCTGTTACCTTATAGCAGAGTTACCAGGCCAAAGAGGCTCTGAGCTTCCTTGTCCTTTTCTGTGACTGGTTTTCCTTCTCCCAAGAACAGCTGAACATAGCTAGTGAGAGCCTTCCAGCCCCACTCCAGGCTCTGGTGCCTTGGGCTGCTGCCCTTCCTCCTCATCCAGTGGCATTACTACTTTATCCAGAGAACCAGGTGGACAGACAATGGAAGGGTCTTCCATTTAGCCAAGCAAAGTCTTGAGACCTGTGCTTGTAACAACGGCTAACCAGCGTGGACCAGGATCTCCATTCTTAGATGCTATATCCCTCACATACCTGTTGATAACACCAGCCACGAACCAGGCCTGAACAACACACTTTACATTTTAACTGGTTTAATGAGTTAAATAATAGCAAAAAGGGAATGTACTGCAACATTCAAGTGAAGGGTCCCCAGCCAGCTCCACCCTCCTCTGCACACAGCTAGACCAGACCTGGCCACCAAGGAAACATCTGTGGACCAGAGGCTCCAAGAAACCAGCTGCTGGGCTGGAGAAAAATCCCCCCAAAGCAGAACACTGCCTTTCACTTCTCCATCTTATTGGCTATATCAGAAATAACATAAGACATTTCCTTCTGGTATTTCATCCTGTGCCACTGCTCAACCCGCCCCGATCAATGACTTCAGTTTTGCAGTCTTGTCCATTAACTAACAATGAATAAAAGGCATTTGACAAGCAGAAGAATTTTTAGAAGGAATTTTAAAGATTCTTAAAATCAAGAACACTAAAAATTGTCTGTCTTTCAAGTAGTCAACTAATGTAGTTAAAACAACAATTGAATACAGGTTGAATATCCCTAATCTGAAAATTCAATTTTTTTTTGAGGTACTGGGATTGAATTCAGGGGCATTCTACCCCCGAGCTACATCCCCAGCCCTATTTTTTATTCTTTATTTTGAAACAGGGTCTCACTAAGTTGTGGAGTGCCTCACTAAGTAGCTGAGGCTGGCCTCAAACCCAGATCCTCCTGTCTCAGCCTCCCAAATGCTGGGATTACAAGCGTGCACCACCATGCCCGACAAAATCCAAAATATTTTGAGCACCAACATGACACCACAAGTAGACAATCCTATACCGTAAGGCTTTGCTTCATGCACAAAGTTATTTAAAGTATTGTCTAAAGTTAGCTAAAGGCTGTTTATAGGTGTACATGAAAAAAATGAATTTCATGTTTAGTCTTGGGTCCCATCTCCAAGATATCTCATTATATATATGTGAATATTCCAAAATCTGAAAAACTATGAAATCTGAAACACTTTCCAGTTCTAAGTATTTTGAGTAAGAGATACTCAATCTGTATCTTTTTCATCCACAAAACGATTGGGTGTCTAACACACATCGCTGGGGTTATGTTGGAAAACTAGTACTTCTTTATTACACCCAAGAAATGATGCAGGCAGTCCTTTTAGAAAGAAGTTTCACAATATTTTACCCCTTGATTATCTTCATAATCTTTTATCCATCTATTCTATATCTGAAAATGTGTTACAGGAACATAATAAAGTAAAAACTTTCTATGTAACAATAGAAACTATAATATTATTTTAAAAAGTGGAAAAATGGAAGCAACCACTACATAATTACCAAGTCCACATCCACAGAAAATGATTTCATATAAAATGTCAAAGATACAAAAATCATTGTGGCCAGGCTTAAAAAAAACAAAGAAGAAAGAAAGCACAATGGTATGTTTGTGCACAAGGGTGTGGGCATATAACAGTTTTGTTAAAGTGTCGGAACCATATGTGGTCATCCTCGTTAGATTACATATAGAAAAGTGTGCTCTGAAAAAAGAAAGAGAAAGAAAAGTGTGCTGTGGTAGCCTTTATTTCTAGACTACCGACTTTATTAAAGCATAAGTTACATGCAGTAAAATGCACAAATATTAAGTGCACAGCTTGATGAATTTCGACAAATATATACACCGCTGTAACTATGAAACAGATCAAAATACAGAACATTTCCATCGCCCCAGAAAGTTTCCTTGTGATCTCTATCCCAGGCCCTGCACCTTTGTAGGCTCCACATGTCACAACCTCCGTCCCATAAACATATGTATTAAAGAATGGCAGGTGCCTCCACCACTCAGGATCCAGCGCTCAGCGCTGGCAGGCGCCCGGCAGCCCTCGACATCTGCTCTCTTAAGCTGTTCAGGCCGGGGGAGACACTCCACATCTCTTAGTCTATGTCCTCACAAGTAAAGGCGACTGCATCCCAACGCTAAGACGGCTCCTGGGCTGTGCCACTGCTGACATCAGAGGCGCACGCCGCTTCAGCGGGCAGGGAGGAGTTGAGCAGCGGAAGTGCTTAGGTAAGAGAAAAGACAAGTTAATCAACTTGTGAAGCGCCTCCGCTCACATGGCATGAACGCTGTGGATTCGGGCGCAGTGAAGTGTCATGCCCAGTATTACCAAGCATCAATATTCTTTTCTTTTTCTTCTAATTCATGATGCAAACATACTCAAATTTTGAATGTATCAAACAATTACATTTTACTTAGATGACAGCTACTTTAGATCACAGTTCTCACCAGAGCTTAAATCATGCGAAAATCTCAATTACAACAACATAAGATTTTGCTGACATGAAGGCAAGAAAAAAATATATCTTATGGAATATCAACTAACGTATGTGTTGTGTATATGTCCATTACTCATTCAAATATCACTGACATATCAACAACACTCAGACACAGACAAGAATTCAATTTAGCCATCTTCTACATTTTCTTTTAGTCATAAAAAACCATAGCTTCATGTATATGTTAATTTTTGTTGTTATGATAGTATGTTTGTCAGGGTAGAAAAATAGACTATATTAAACTATACAAATAAGATATATATGAGCCAGTTATGGTGGCACACACCTGTAATTCTAGTATGTGGGAGGCTGAGACAGGAGAATCACACGTCCACAGCCAGCGTCAGCAACTTAGCGAGGCCCTCAGTAACTTGGTGAGACCCTGTTTCAAAATTATAAAATAAAATAAAATAGGGCTGGGGTGTAGCTTAGAGGTAAAATGTCCCCGGGTTCAATCCCCAGAACCACACACACAAGATATACATGGATATATAAAATAAGATATACTAAAAATAAATCATATTTAACAGTGGTACGTGGGCCTTCATTTGTACTCCTACTCTAGGGAGTCTATTTAAAGTACTTTGAGAAATGTTAAGATATTATTAGGTATATGTAGGTCTTTTTTTGAATACCTATTCAAATTCTTTTTCTCCTTGTTTTTCCATTATGGAAGATTTTGATACTTTTTTTTTTTTTTCCCGGTACTGGGGATTGAACTCAGGGGCATTCTACCTCTGAGCTACACCCCCAGCCCTATTTTTTATTCTTTATTTTGAAACCAGGTCTCACTAAGTTGCGGAGTGCCTCACTGAGTAGTTGAGGCTGGCCGCGAACCCAGATCCTCCGGTCTCAGCCTCCCGAATGCTGGGATTACAAGCGTGCGCCACCACGCCCGGCTAGATTTTGATACTTTTAAAAAGCTTCTTAATTTCTGCTGATATTTCACATTGTAACTGTATATAGGACAAGCATTGCAGGAGGCTGAGGTGGAAGTTTCTATGTGCCATGGTTTGGATTGTAAGTGTTCCCTAAATGCCTACATGTTAAAGGCATAGTTCCTCCCATGGAGCTATTGTGGGGTATGAAAACTTTGAGGAGTGGGACCTAGCGGAAGGTCTTCCAGTCATTGGAGGTGTGCCCTCAAAGGAAACAGTGGGACCCCAAACCTCTTTCTTTTCTACTTTTTCATGTCCCAGCCATGAGGTGAACAGTTTGCTGCACCACAGGCTCCCTGCCATGATGTGCTGCATTACTACAGGCCCAAAGCAACAAGACCAAATCATGGACTCAAACCTCCAAAACTGCTGGCCAAAATAAACCTTTTCTATGTATAAGTTCATTATCTCAGGTATTTTGTTATAGTAATGAAAAGCTGATGTGTGTCCTATGCAAAGAGTTCCCTTAGCAACAATAACTGGAAGTGGCATTCTGGACACTTCTGTAGCCTCCCTCTCCAACTCCAGAATTGGCAAAACCAGTCCCACTGCCTGGGTAATTCCAAATAAAAAGAAAGGCTTTTCTATTTTATTTTATTGGTTTTGTTTTGTGGTACTGGGGTTTTAACCCAGGGGCATCTTACCTTCGAGCTACATCCCCAAACCTATCTTTTTTGGGGGGGGCACTGAGGATTGAACTTAGGGGCATTCTACCTCCGAGCTATACCCCCAGCCCTATTTTTTATTCTTATTTTTTTGAAACTGAGTCTCACTAAGTTGCGGAGTGCCTCACTAGGTAGCTGAGGCTGGCCGCGAACCCGGATCCTACGGTCTCAGCCTCCCGATTGCTGGGATTACAAGGGTGCGCCACCACGCCTGGCTCCTATCTTATTTTTATTTGGAAACAGGGTCTCACTAGGTTGATGAGAGTCTCACTACTTGCTAAGGCTGTCCTTGCACCTGTGATCTTCTTGTCTCAGCCTCCCAAGTACTGGGGTTACAAGCACGGGCCACCACACCTGGCTTGGCTTTTCTGTTTTAGCAAGAGAGTTCAAAGTGCTTCACCTGCATTTTATACACCCCAGAGCAGAGCTTCTCAAATCATCTGGGCTTTACAATGCAGACTCTGCTTCAGGGGGCCTGGGGTGGGGCCAAGGCCTCAACTCTTCTAAGAAGCTCTCCTAATGCTGCTGATTGGATTTCCCACCCACCTCCAGTCAGGGTCAGCTGGCTAGTGAATGACCAGAGGAGATGAGCAAAAAGGATGTGTTAAAAAACAGGTGTGTCTTACCACTCTCCTTTCCCTCTTCCAGGATACCAGGTGACAACTCTGAGGCCAAGGGATGACAGACCCACAAGGTAGGAATAGCCAAGGTCCCTGAAACACTGTGAGGGAAAACAGGCCCCCGACCAAGCACAGTGTATTGGTGTGCACCGATCCACTGAAATTTGGGTCTCTTGTTACAGTAGCTAGTGCTACCCTAATGCATAGGTAGGTATTCATTTTATAATTTTTTTTCTTTTTTGCGGTACTGAGGATTGAACTCAGGGGCATTCTACCTCCAAGCTATACCCCCAGCCCTATTTTTTATTCTTTATTTTGAAACAGGGTCTCACTAAGTTGCAGAGTGCCTCACGAGGTAGCTGAGGCTGGCCGCGAACCCGGATCCTCCGGTCTCAGCCTCCCGAATGCTGGGATTACAAGCGTGTAACACCATGCCCAGCTCATTTTATAATTTTTATATACTTCTTCTCTTTAAAAAGAAAACAGTTAATGGAAAAGCAAACTCCAACTTGACTCTCCCTGGCTCCCAAAATGACATAAAATATGGGTCGATGAACACATTCCAATCAGTGCCTCATCTCCTCAGTTTCATTCTCCTCATCCCAAAGAATCAGTATTATTCCAAAAGCCAACTGACAGCATCCCCAAAATTTAAGATGGAAAAAATGTCAGAAAGGCCATTTAAATATTCACAAAACTTATAGTAAGATGTTCAACCTTTCAGTTTTCTAGAGTAACAGACAGAATAAAATGATTGAGACCCAAAGCAAGTAGGTGCACATTTCACATCCTTCCTCAGTGGTAGGGGAGTGACAATGCTGTGAGTTTAGCATTCAGAAATTCTTTGTATTCTTTCAAATTACTCCCTCTTCTCATGATTAACAAAACAGGAGAGATTTTATTACGATTTAACTTAGTAAAATTAGGGCAATAATGCATACCTGAATTCAAGCCTATAAAGATTTTGGTGCATGTACAATTGGGCATATATGTGCTCTAAGTACAGAAAGCAAAAGTTGATTCATAATTTGTCCTTTCCCAAATAGCAAATAAATAGTAGCCCTTGCTTTTGAGTAATATAGTATATTACATAATTATATAGTATATGTGTCATGTACTATATAAGTATATGATATAGAATACAGTATCAGCCTGAATTGTATCTCAATCAGAAAGTATACTACACACTGGGCATGGTGGCACACGCTTGTAATCCCAGTACTTGGGAGGCTGAGACAGGAGGATCACAGGTTCTCAGCCAGCCTCAGCTACTTAGTGAAGCACTCCACAACTTAGTAAGACCTTGTTTCAAAATAAAGAATAAAAAATAGGGCTGAAGGTGTAGTTCATAGGTAGAACGCCTCTGGATTCAATCCCCAGTACAGCAAAAAAAAAAAAAAAAAAAAAAAAAAAAAAAAAAAAAAAAAAAAAAAAAAAAAAAAAGAAAGAAAGAAAAGAAAAGAAAAAGAAAGAAGGAATATAATGGTGGGGGTTTTTTGGGGGGAGGGGTACTGGGGAGTGAACCCAGGAGCATTCCCCAGCCCTATTGTTTTTTTGTCTTTATTTTGAAACAGGGTCTCACTAAGTTGGAGAGGGCCTCACTAAGTAGCTGGGGCTGGCCACGAACCCGGATCCTCCTGTCTCAGGCTCACACAGGGATTACAAGCATGTGCCACCAAGTCCGACTTGATGGATTTATTTTAAAAGCACACTTCCTAGTTTTGTAACTCACTTCTTGAAGAAACAGGTCCGGAGGGTAAATAAAGAGTAATGGGAGAGAGACAAAAACATCTGCTTTCACCTGGGCATGGTGGCACACGCCTATAATCCCAGCCCTTGGGAGGCTGAGACAGGAGGATCGCAGGTTCATGGACAGCCTCAGTAAGAAGTGAGACTGTCATCAACCTAGTGAGACCCTGATTCAAAATTAGAGAAAAAAAAAAAAATAGGGCTGGAGGTATAGCTTCAAAGTAGGATGGCCCCAGGATCAATTCCCAGTACCACACAAAACCCAAGAGGAATAAATGCATTATAAATTTTTTCAAGGCAAAATAAATAAGTCCTAGAAGCATAGCATTAAGCCCATCCATAAAAGCAGCAGCCTTAGAAACAAGTAGTTGCTTCAGCCCTTAGAGAATTCATCTTGCTGGCTTCCAAATGCACTGAAGGCATGTTGAGAAATTATGTCCTCCTCACCAGCACACTGAAGGGACATGCTATTCTTTTCTACTCAAACCATCAGTCTGTCACCAGATCCTTTTTCTAACATGAAACCTTCCAGACCTAATTTTTTTTTTTCAGAAATAAGAATTTCCAAGCCAGGCGTGGTGGCGCACGCTTGTAATCCCAGCATTTGGGAGGCTGAGACCGGAGGATCCGGGTTTGTGGCCAGCCTCAGCTACCTAGTGCGGCACTCTGCAACTTAGTGAGACCCTGTTTCAAAATAAAGAATTAAAAATAGGGTTGGGGGTATAGCTCGGATGTAGAATACCCTTGAGTTCCATTCCCAGTACCACAAAAAAAAATTAAAAAAAATAAATAAATAAAAATAAAAATAGGGCTGGGGATGTAGCTCAGAGGTAGAATGCCCCTGAGTTGAATCCCCAGTACTGCAAAAAAAAAAAAAAAAAGAAAAAAAAGAAAGAAATATGAATTCCATAATCTGGATTCTTATTTTTATTTTGTAAAAGTAACATATGTTGGTTTCCTTTTAAAATAGAAAATACAACTGAACAAAAATAAGAAATGAAAACTTGTCATTTCTCTACCCAAAATGAACCAGATATCTCATTGGTATACAATATTAAATATGCATAAATCTATGTACACACATATCTATGTTTTTAAAATAATCTCATACCTACATATATATTCTTTCTTACAACCTGATGCTTTCAGAGTATTTGATCATATTTTTATTATGAATTTCTCAATAAATGATCATTTACAATATTGTAATAGCTGATTGACATTTTAAGTCCTTTTAAAAGTCAGCAAGAACCGTGAGACTGTTCTTGCTCATCAGTCTTTACTTAATTGTAAAGTAAAATTTCTTGAATTTTGAAATTCCTTATTTAAATCATTATTCTGCTAAGAATGAGGATGAATGCAAACTGTACACAGAACAAATGCATCGCTGCTCCCCGGTACCTTTTTTTGCCCTATATTCTAGCCTGACGCAGCTTCCTAGGAAACGGTGATACGCTCTCATCTCTGCCTCCGTTATTCGCACCAGGGTGTAAGGTGAGTATCTGGGGTCTGGCTGCTCACACTTCGCACACCGGGCATCCGGGGGGTTCCAGGAGTCGATGCCACCTTGCTCGCTCTCCATTTCTTCCTAGGCACGGCACTCCCATATTGTGTTTAATCCTCTCTCCTGGCTAATCACTCTGAAGTTCACTCAAGGTCGCCTCGTTTCTAAGAGCTGATCCTTTGAATTGGTGAGGGCTCACAGGATTACAGCCTCAATAAACTACCAGACTTTCTCATTTGAAAATAAAAAAGGAAGCTGGGGAATAAGGACATTGGGAATAAAGAGTAAAATATTAAAACTGTTGAGAATCAGAATTTTTTTTTCTTTTTTTTAGAGGTATCACTTCATAAGACACAGGCCATTGTATATTTAAAATAAAATAACAGGAATAAACTTTTTAAAGGATGATTTTTTAAAAACTTTTTTTTCCCAGGTACAATTCTAATTTTTTTTTTTTTTTTTTTTTTTTTTTTTTTTTTTTTTTTTTTTTTTTTTTTTTTTTTTTTTTTTTTTTTTTTTTTTTTTTTTTTTTTTTTTTTTTTTTTTTTGCGGTATTGGGGATTGAACCCAGGGGCATTCTACTTCCGAACTACACTTCCAGTCCTATTTTTATTCTTTATTTTAAAACAGGGTCTCGAAGCCGGGCGTGGTGGCACACGCTTGTAATCCCAGCATTCGGGAGGCTGAGACCGGAGGATCCGGGTTCGCGGCCAGCCTCAGCTACCTAGTGAGGAACTCCGCAACTTAGTGAGACTCTGTTTCAAAAATAAAGAATAAAAAATAGGGCTGGGGGTATAGCTCAGATGTAGAACGCCCCTGAGTTCAATCCTCAGTACCGCAAAAAAAAAAAAAAAAAAAAACAGGGTCTCACTAAGTTGCAGAGGGGCTCATTAAGTAGCTGAGTCTGGCTGTGAACTCAGAAACTTGGGTATCTAACCAAAAGAAACCAAACTATCAGACTGATACATATGTATCTATGTTTATAGACACACAATTCACAATTGCCAAACTATGGAACCAGCCAAGATGTCCATCAACAGATGAATGGATTACAAAACCATGGGATATATACACAATGGAATTTTACTCAGCCATAACAAAGAACAAAATCATGTCATTTGCAGGGAAATGGATGGAACTGGAAAACATTAAGTTAAGTGAGATTAGTCAGTCACAAAAAGTAAAAAAACTGGATGGTCTCCCTAATATGTGGAAGCTAGGGAGAAAGTGGGACATCAGAGGGACTCTGGACGAAGAAGGAGAAACCTTAGATGAGCAAAGAAGGTGACTTAAGTGAAAGTGGTTGGGAGGGGGAGAGCGAAACACCCTAATTCACATGATATACTTTCACAAACATATCAAAGCCAATCACTAAACTGAACTTGAGAAGGAGGGAGGGCGAAGGAGTGGGGCAGGAAATGGGGAAGGGTTAAATGAGAAATGTGTGCATGTAGGCCTTTACCAGCTTGTACCTAACAAAGATGTATGATTACAATGCACCAATAAAAAATAAACTTAAAAAAAGAATGAGAATGAACCTACCATATGAACCAGCAATGCTACTTTTGGGTATCTACCCCAAAAAATGAAAACCAAACTTTCAGACTAATGCATACGTATCTGTGTTTATAGCTGTATACAATTCACAATTCACAGGGGAGCAATTGGGGTGGGAATTGAGGAAGGGCTAAATGAGTGATGTGTGCACATGTGCCTCCTCCAACCTGTGCCTCATCAAGATGTATGATTTCAATGCACCAATAAATTTTTAAAAATATCTGAGAAAATAAAAATAAGTATAAAAGGAAAAAAAGCATTCTTAGCACTTCTAGATTTACCTCTATTTAAAAAAATCTGTGTGTGTTTTGTATCTGTCTGTACTGCAGCACTCCACTTGTCCTACTTCTCAGAGCAAAAATGGAGAATGAAGGAGAATCTACAAAGCTCAAGAAGAATTTGAATTATTTATAGTGCAAGAGCATCAGGGTTATTATTTTACAAGAAGAATTGATCAGAGTCATATTGAAGGGAGAGAGAGGTTTTCCCCCCTTATATAGATTGGAGTTTGATTTCTCTTGGAAAATAATCAACAGGTATATTTTCTGGGGAGACTAAACTGACTTTCCCCAGAGGTGGACTGAGGAGAAAGGGAGTAACAGGACTCAGGACCCAACGTGACTCTGCTGGAGATGGAGCTTGAGGGCCACCACACTCCCAGCAGCTGACCACTCACCCCCCCCCCGATTTTCCCCTCTCATGGGGAATTAGGGACACTTTATTCCCTTTGGGTCAGAGAGGAGAGACCTTACTACATTCAATTACACACAGGTGGGGGGACCCCTAGAGGATGCATGCCAAGTAGGTATTTGGTTGCCACTGGGGAACAGGACTTAGGGTTCATGGTATCAGGGAGACTGACTTTTAATTTCACATCCTTCAGTACAATTTGAGATTTATAAAAAAAAAATAAAAAAAAACAGCATAAGTTACTTTTAGTAAACCAAGAATGTACTGATAAAAAGTTTTTTGCAATTACTTTATCTGTGTTACTAACTCCATACACACAGCTTTCCACCATGTTCCCCCATGAATGGTATGGAATGCTGCTGTCCTTAAACTTTACTGAGCTGTGTGGCAAAATCTGGTGGCTGATGAAGCTGGGTGAGAGTCTATTTTTTTTTTTTTTTATGTCTCAAAGAAGTGTTTTAATTAAAAGCTAAATTGCATGGCCAAAAAGAAAAGCATCCAAATGCCAGTGACACTCAAAGACAGTTTAAGCACTACAAACACTCCCCAACTGAGATAAGACTTTCCTTTCAGGCACAGTGTATACATGTGTGATATGAAACAATGTAAAGTAATCTGTACATTATTGGGTTTTTTTTTTTATTGTGCCTGTTAAGCTAATGTTAAAAGTGACATTGAAATGTGGTTCTTAGCTTAAGCAGAAACAAGTATAAAACACTCCATTTAATATAACACAAAGCTAAACAATTCTTTTATATAACATTCATACATTTAGCATTGCTTTGAACCTTCTGACTAACACAAAAGCAAGAAGTGGAAATATGAGGCTATAATTATAAGAAACAAAGGATGAGGGGGAATTATCACTACTTGTAGATGACATGATTATCATAAATTAAAAGACCTACAAATATGACTACATGTGATACTGGGGATTGAACCCAGGGGCATTCTACCTCCAAGCTACCCCTCAGCTCTATTTATTTATTTATTTATTTATTTATTTATTTATTTATTTATTTATTTATTTATTACGGTACTGGGGATTGAACCTGGGGGCATCCTACCTCAGAGCTATATCCTCAGCCATATTTTTTATTCTTTATTTTGAAACAGGGTCTAAGTTGCGGAGGGCCTCACTAAGTAACTGAGGCTGGCTGCAAACCCAGATCCTCCAGTTTCAGCCTCCCAAGTACTGGGATTACAAGCGTGCGCCACCACATCCAGCTAATTTATTATTTTCAAACAGAGTCTCTCTAAATTGCTAAGCCTTGCTTTGAACTTGTGATCCTCCTGTCTCAGCTTCTCAAATATTGGGTTTACATATATGCATATGTATGTATTCAAAGACATCAAAACAAAATTAATAAGTAAAGAACAAACTAGAAAATAAAAAATACCTGATATAAACTTAACAAGATTTAATATCTTTAACATATACACACATGCGCGGGCACGCGCACACACACACACACACACACACACACACACATACACATACACAAAAATCCACACAAAAATATCTGGGTTCTAAACCACACATGAACAAATCACAGTGCAGAAATTAAAAGTTAATAAACATTCAAAATATTACAATTCATTGGTAATGTTAAAAATTCAATTAAAGTGAATATTATACCATCTTTATCAGTTAAACAAGCAAAAATTCAAATAATAAATAATAATAATAGTTATCACCAAGGAGCTAACATCACGTTATGATACCACACACATAAGGAACATTATCTCAAACAACCGTACAAGTTCTGCCATTACCCTCATTTGATATAAGAGGAAACATCACAAAAGCTGATAATGAAATCAAGTGGAAAGGAGAGACTCTACGTCCTATGGGTGGAGCTAGAATGGTAAAGTTTCCCAGCAGGAAATTTGGACAATACATATTTTTAAACTTAATATACTCATACTCTGAACCAATAAGAATATTTTCTAGAACTCACCTCTTTAAAAAAGAATCTGAAATGTGTGAAATGTATGCCAAGACTTCTGAACAAAGATGCTCTCTACATTTTTAAAAATAACACTAAAAAACTGGAAATCATGTATATGCCAACAATCAGGTTAAATGAATTATGGTACTGATAATTAGAAAAAATATATATAGCCATTAAAATATTTTTGATGTTCCCCCCTTTGGCAGCACGTATTGGAATGATACAGAGCAGATTAGCAGGGTTCCTGTGCTAAGATCACACACAAACTCATGAAGCAGTTCATATTTAAAAAAAAATAAAGTGTTGCTGATGGAGGTGTTTTATAATATATGGAATTATTTAGAATATTATTTAGTTTAATTTGTAGTATAGTTTTAAAAAGCAGAATATGATTGATATAATTATATATGTAACATGTATTTTACATACAGAGCTAGATCATATCTTTTTTTTTTTTTTTTTTTTTTTGCAGTACTGGGGATTGAACTCAGGGGCATTCTACCTCCGAGCTACACCCCCAGCCCTATTTTTTTTTTTCAACTTTATTTGGAAACCAGGTCTCACTAAGTTGTGGAGTACCTCACTAGGTAGCTGAGGCTGGCCACGAACCCGGATCCTCCGGTCTCAGCCTCCCAAATGCTGGGATTACAAGCATGTGCCACCATGCCCAGCTAGATCATATCATTTTAATTATGTAAAACTGAAGAAGGAAAAAACCTGGAAGGACGTACACATCCTTCATATAGGACAGGATGGCTATATGGATAACTGATTATTATTAGAAGATAGAATTTCTGATATTATTTTATGTATTTTTAATATTGTATATTAGAGTATATACTTTTTTCTGCGTTGTTTGCCACCGCCATATGGGTGCGTGTGAACTCTCGTGCACAGTGCTAAGGGTCAAACCCAGGACTTTCCACAAGCCAGGCAAGAACTCCACCCCTGAGCTGCATGCCCAGCCTGCTCCTGCCTTTTAAATGTGTATTTCTAACTGATGGACAGTAATGGTATTGTTTGGATATCGAATGCCCACGGCGTGGTCCCCAGGGTGGTGCTATTGGGAGGTGGTGAAACCTTTCAGAAGCAGGGCCTGGTGGAAGGTGCTTCAGTCATTGGAGGAGTGCTCTTGGAGGGAATTGTGGAACCCCAGCCTCTTCCTTTTACTTTGCCACCTGGCTTATGATGTAAGCGATTTTGCTCCACATCACACTACTGCCATGATGTATGGTCTCAACAAAGACACAAAGCAACAAGGCCATTAACTGGAACCTCAAAACTGTGAGCCTGGGTAAGCCTTTTCTCTTTATAAGTTTCTTGTCTCAGGTATTTTGTCATAGTAAAAGAAAGATGGCCGATACACAGTGTAATGCACTCTTTTTGGTGTATAGTTCTATGGGTTTTGACAAATGCATAGAATCAGTTAACCATCACCACAATCAGGATCCAGAGTAGTTGATCACCCCTTTGTAGTCAAACCACCCACACACCCTGCATCCTCTATTTCTCAGTTTTATCTTTTCCAATGTCATATAAATGGAATTATTTAGAATATACTTTTGAAGTCTGGAATCTTTCCCTTAGCATAATGCACTTCAGATTTATTTGTGTTGCCATATGTACAATAAATCGGTTCTTTAAACTATTGAATCTTTGTTGGACAGATGTGCCACAGTTCATTTAACCATTCCCCAAATGAGGGACATTGGGTTGTTTCTAGTTTTTAGTGATGAAGAATGAGACTGTTGTGAACATTCAAGGAAGGTTTTTGGTTTGTTTTTTTTTTTTTTTTTTTTTTTTTGTGGTACTGGGGATTGAACTCAGGGGCATTCTACCTCCGAGCTATACCCCCAGCCCTATTTTTTTATTCTTTATTTTGAAACCGAGTCTCACTAAGTTGCGGAGTGCCTCACTAGGTAGCTGAGGCTGGCCGCGAACCCGGATCCTCCGGTCTCAGCCTCCCGAATGCTGGGAT
>PVLC010025019.1:0-24048 GCA_004027655.1 Graphiurus murinus
AATCCTCTCTCATGTAGGAGCAGAAGAAAATGGGCCCCAGACAAGGGGAGGGGAGGGGTTTTATGGACAGAAACTGCAAACAGTGCTCCTTACAGTAAAGTAACTAATTTCAGGAACAGAACAAGATACAGCCAAAAGAATCAAGGTTAGCTTTGACACAAATCTGTTTGTTAAGCATATCTTGCAAGAACAGCAGGTTCAGAGGCCTAGGGGGAGGGAGCAGACTTCCGGGAGTGTAGGTCTGGTCCATTTAAAATTTTTTTTTATTACAGTATCAGACACCTTATAGGCCATGATTAAATCCTCTCAACCACTTCTGTGTCTAGAGCCCTTGGCTACCAGTTCCCATAGTAACTGACATTAGTGGGCAGAACCCAACACTGGGTCATGTCTCCCATCTTCTACTCCAGAGGAACCCATCATTGCCCCCATATGCACAGCCTATAAACTGATGCTCCATGGGAGATTACAACTAGCAGATAAATTTGTTTTCCTCTGACTAATAGAACATCCTGAAATATTGTTGTTTATAAGGCCCCCCTCCCCAGAAAATGATCTCACAATGTCAAGCTATCAGTTGCCCTAGATAGCAAAAGGTGGTGTCCTTGGTTACAAACTCTCTTAATTGTGTTACCTCTTTTCTTGCTTCCTTTCCATTTTCCCTCTCTTTTCCTCCTCAGTGATGGCACTCCCTAACTAGGTAGTGACATATAAACTCTTGCCTCATCCTTTATTTCCTAGAAGAATCCAGGCTGAGGCACTAGTAAAATTGACAGAAAGTAAAGAGCTAGAAGTCAAAAGCTATGGGTTCAAATGTGAGCCTACTTTGAACCAGATATATGACCTTTAGGAAATTCTTTATCCATTCAAGACTTAAGTTTTGTTTATTTATTCTGAGCACTTATTGAACAGACATTCTGAGCCAAGCCTGGTGCTAGATGCTAGGATAGAAATTTGAATAGAATATGGTGTTGGCTCTCAAGGACTTTTTATATTATGCAGTGGCCGAGATGTAAATGAATAACAATGTCCTCATCTGTAAGGTAAGAATGTTCTCTATATCTTAGCATGTCAATGATTAAAAATTCAGACTTAGGGTATTTCATAAATGTTTCAAATTGTTACCCTCAAAGACCCAATATTTCTATCCTGAATTGAACGGTGTGATTATATTGAATTCTTAATAACTGCCTCCATTATATATTTTGCCCTGTACTATTTAAAAATGAGAAATTATATCTAAAACACCTATACTTGGCAATTTGCCATGATGAAATAATCAGACGTCAGCAAAAATGTTTGAATGTGGATGCTTATAACAGTATATTTTGCAAAGAAAAGATACTGGAAAGAACATAAATGTCCAACATAGGCTAAACAAATTATGTTTACATTCTTGTGGTGGGATCCTAATTAATCTCTGAAATTAATACAGATGCTTATTTATGACATATAAAGAATATTGAAGAGATTTTTAAATGGAAAATGTTTATGTTTTAAACCAGTAAGTAAAATATTCTATATCTCCAAAAATTATATATATGCACACAAATTGAGAAAAAGATATAAGAAAATGTTAACAGTATTTGCCTCTGTACCATAGTTTACCCATATACTCTATTTTTCCCACTATAAAGATTTAATTTTTAGTATAAAGGCAGAATGAAATTTAAATAAGAAAATTTAAGTAATCTGGCAATCTGGTAAGCAATCCTGAAGCTGAAATGGGATAATGGCTGGGAAAGAACTGGCATTCAGGCACGACTACAAAAGAAGTGACAAATTATTATTTTTTATACCACATGCTTTCTGCTGTTAGTTTACTTTAAAACATCAGTAATAATAAATATTTCCACACACAAAAAAATTAATAAGCAAAACAGAAATTCCCTCTGCATTATTTCACATTAAACCTCTATTTTTTTGAGGAATGTTTACAGCTTCATGATTTTGATGTCCCTGGGAGCTCATTAAAATGTGATTCTCCATGAATAGTACATTAGCTTTCTGTAAATTGTACCCTGGAGTAAAAGTAAGGATCAAACTAATGCAGTATAAAGAAGACATTTTGAAATCAGGAAGTCCTGGTTTCAGATTCTCACTTTTCACCTACCAGCTATGTGAACTTGCACCTTCAAATTAAAAATGGGAATAACCAAGACCTGATAAACAGTTCATAAAGCTGAAGTGAGATAATGGCTGGGAAAGACCTGGCACAAGGCCTGGGGCAAAGAGACTCTACTGATAAAAGTTTGTCTCTTCCCAGCTTCCATCACTCCAATGTCTTCAAAGAAATAGCTAGAAATAAATAGGAAGTATAAATTATATATTTTATCTATCTACTTTTCCAGTATACTGGATCTTTTTAAAATTTTGAAATATTAGGAAAATAGGAGGGATTTTTTAAAAAAGGAATTAAAATACCAGTGGAAAGCTGAAATGTCTTCATATCCATAGATATTATAATTAACCCAAATTTATTTTTGAGTGGTCCCAATCTAAAGCAAATCTTTGTTTTAATTCTTATAAATTGGAATAGATTATTCATATATTTTTATTTAGAGAAGGGGAAATGTTATCTTTCACAGGAGCTATTTTACTGTGATGTACCTTTCTGTGTTAGAAAATTCATTTTTAGAATTTTTGTACTGCTGCTAAAATATGCAGTTAAATGCTCTTAAATCTACTATGATGCATCAAATTCTACCAAAATGAATCTCTTAAGTGTAAAAATTAAATCTCTTTCCTGTCATGTTCATACCATTAAGCTATATGGAATATTCAGAAAAGAGTAAAAAAGAAAGCTATGTTTTTCAATAAAAGTACAAACTGCCCCAGAGAAATGAATTTGTTCTTATCATAATTTCTTATGTAAATTGGCCATTTATTCAGAAAAAAAGCAAGTAATTGAGTGAGCATAGGTTTAGATATTTATATACATACAGATGCAGATATAACCTGAATTTGTTATCTCAGGGAGTCTTAGAGAATATCTTCCTCACAATATAGCAAATGTGACTGTAACCTGAATTCTCCTGCTTCATCTCCTCATCTTCAGTTTGGTTCCTTCCTTAGAGCAACAAAACAGCTCTTCCTCCTGGCTTAGAACCATACCCATAGGAAAATGTTATCCTCTGGCTGGGGGAATGAGGTCTAGAGAACGGGGAGCAGAGGTAACAATACAATAGTGAAATGAAGCTTATGACAATCTTGAGTTGATCCACCCTATTTCTTCACAGAAACAAGAGACCTGTAGGGAAAGAGCAAGTGGCCTAATCCAGATTTCTGTCCCCTCTGAAATCTAGAGGGGACTGAAACTGGGCTAATAAACAGTATCACCACACAGACTGGTGCCCAGTGCCAATCTTGTAACTTAACAATGTCCCAGGATCCTTAGGGAGAGGCATCCAAAGGGAATTGTATTATTAGAATGAGAGAAATAAAATTGGGTATGATATTGGGTCATTGTCCCTTGGGATGGCAGCTATTTTTTTTCTTGTCATTTAGGAGAATCATACATTTTTAAAGTAAATTTTGTTATTTCTTTGTTTTACTTGCTTTGGATTATTTTTAAGCTGGTCGTGGAATTATTTGAATTATTTTTGAGTTGGGCATAGAATTATTTTACAGGTAGGTAGGGTGGTGCATGTCTGTAATCCCAGTACTTGGGAGGCAGAGACAGGAGAATCACAGGTTCAAGACAAGCCTCAGCCATTTAGCAAGATCCTCAGCAACTTAGCAAAACCCTGTTTCAAAATAAAATAGGGCTGGGAGTGTAGCTAACAGGTAGAACACCCCTGGGTTCAACCCCCAGTACCACAAAAAATAAAAATATTTTGGAATGAACAAGCTCCTAAGCATCTATATCTATTCTAAATTTCAAATTTCAAAGCCCTTTAAGAAAGAAAAAGAAGAAAGAAATTAAACCATTTAGGTTTATGTTAGATTAAAAAGTAATGAAAAGAAAGGTATCAAAGAGTTAAATGATTCTTACTTCTCCAGCAGCCCAGCATTTTTGTCTTTTCTAACCTGGAGAAAATCAAAAGCTAGTAAGAGAGTAGGAGAGAGTGAAAGTATTGGCTCCCAGGCACAATTATATATCACACAAAGCAAGCTGGGAACAAGGGAGGACTGAGAGGTCGAGCATGGCAAGCAGGAATATGGGTCAGAATATTGATGAAACAACAAACACAGGAAGCAATGTTTTCACAGAAGGTGAGAGAGGGTTTAACCCACAATGCATGGGCTGTATCAACGACAGGTAGACCAGATGCAGCTGGGTCACTCAGAGAAATGTGTGGGAGAACAAGGCAAGACAGTGTAGGCCTGAGGGCCTGGAGTTCACACAAGCAGGGTGAAAACAAGAAAACAGCTACCTTGTCTGTCTGATGTTCTGGGCAGGGCAACCTTCGATCAGATAAATAGAGAGAAGGACAGGGTTTCACCCAGGTCTCAGCGTCCTGTGGAAAAGCTCAAGGGACACACCCTCAAGGGAGCAGGAGAGTGAGCACTGGCCGCTTCATAAAACACCAGCTACACCATCTTGCTTAGGTGTCTGAAATTCATCCCACATCACACCTCACGATTCCTCCTCTTCCTCCCCTCCTCCTCTTCTTTCTCCTCTTCTTCTGCTTCTTGGTGGTGGTGGTGGTGGTACTGGGGATTGAATCCAGGTGCATTCTTCTACCTGCGAGCTGCACCCTCAGCCCTTTCTTAAAATTTTTATTTTGAAACAAGGTCTTGCTAAGTTACTAAAGGTGGTCTTGAACTTTCAATGATTCTCCTGTCTCATCCTCCCAAGTAGTGAGATTACAAGTGTAAGCCACCACACCCAGCCAACTCCTCCCTTTCTTTAGAAAAGCTATTCTAATCTCTTTTTCTCTTTTTCAGTGTCTTAATCTTCTTACTTTACCCCTTTGGCTCCTGATACCTACTCCTGAAGCTCCATGCTATTGACAATGCTGTGTCTACCTGGAACTGCCTGTCAAAGAGTTTTCACCCCCAAATAAGGGACCCCCTTGCATCCCCCCAGGATCAGGCCTTCAGGATGGACTCAGTCTCTTTCAGTCACACCCACCTTCCTATAAGACCCCTCTACACATAGAATTGGCTATCAGACAGTCTTGATGATATCCTTCAAGTGTTTGTGCTTTAAACCTTTGAATGGGAACAGCCAAGATTAATTTCCAGATTCTATTAATTAGTGACTTAAGGTATCCTCCTAGACAGCTCTCAAATCTGTTCATAATACTTATCTTTATTATTTCAGTAGCCTCCCATCTTTTTCCTTCCTCTAGTTCTGCAGAGCACTTCCACAGATCTATTTTATGCAATATGATGAGATAATTTTCCTGAAATAAAACCTGACTACATCATTGCACTGCCAAAAATGCATCAATGACTTCCCTTACTCTCAGGATAAAGTCTAATCTCCTTATTAGTACCTACTTGTCCCTTCATGGTCCCTTCTGTTTCTTCAGTGTATACTCTCTGCTCTCCCTCACTGCAACACTGCAACCAGCAGCCAGAGCCGGAAGATGAGGTGGTGCCACAGTGAGAAGGTGCCGGTAGGGTATCTGCTTCCCAGGATTTATGTGGTACATGATGAATTCTGACACGTGTAACATGATGTTAGGAATATGCTTCTGAAAGCAAATTTATATACATGCCTTGGAGATTTCAGATTCTACCACAGAAAATTACTCAGGGAAATGCATAAACAAGAACAGACAAGAATTCAGGTGCTCAGGTGAATTCCTCAGTCTACATTAAACCACAGTGACAGAAACCAGGAAAGGGTCCCCAGATTCACTGACTTTTGTGTGATAAGCTCTGTAAGGGCACCTGGGAAATCAGAGAGAAAAAATGTTGCCTGTCCTCCCCTGCCATTCCATTCCACAGAATGAGTGTCATAATATGAGCATAAGCATTCAATGATGATGAGGGGAAATCCTGCATTCGAAGCTGTAAATGCAAGTGAGATTCATCTAGTCAACATTTAGCAAATATATATTGAGTACCTATCAGATGGTGGGTATTGTTTTTAGTATTAAGGAAACAGGGGTAAAAAGATATATTAAAGGACTTACCTTTATAGAGCTTATATCCAGTATGGTATCTAGCATATCAGATAGAAATAAGTGATATAGAGAAAAATAAGGCAGAATGGAAGATATAATGGGGGTGGGGTACCCTAATGCACATGATGTACTTTCACAAATATATCACAGTCAATCACTAAACTAAACTTGAGAAGGAGGGAGGGCGGGGGAGTGGGGTGGGAGTTGGGGAAGGGGTTAAATGAGAAATGTGTGCATATATGCCTTTATCAGCTTGTACCTAACAAAGATGTATGATTACAATGCACCAATTAATAAAAATAAATAAATAAATAAAACTAAGATATATTTCAAAAATATTGGAGGGAAAGGAGGTTGTCATTTTAAAAAACTAATCCAAAAAAGTGCCTGAGCTTATATTGCCAGCCACAACAAACTTCCATAGACAAAGAATAAACATTTATTTTTCAGAGTTCTAGAGGCTGGGGAGTCTAAGATCAAGGCATAGAAATTTTTAGCATAGGATAAGGATAATGTTTCCTGTTTCATATTCCAGACCTTCTCCCTGGGACCTCACATGGAAGAAAGAACATGAGACAGCTCTCTCTTAGGTCCCTCTTCTAAGGGCATTTAATGTCATTCTGAGGTCTTCATCCTTATGACCAAATAGTCTCCCAAAGGTCCTACCTCCAAATATCATCACACTGGACATTAGAATTTTGACATATGAATTCGGAGGGACAAGCACAAACATTCAGTCTATCACAGAAGGCATTGCTGAGAAGGAGACTCTTGGCTTGCATTGTTTTCAGTGACTCCAAATTTCTATTACTATATCGCTCAGTTTTTTTTTTCTGCATCCTTTCTGGTACTCCAATTACATATGTTTTATATATTTTATTACATATTTATTTAGATGATTTTCCTTTCAGCTCTTCAGATTGAACCATTCAATTAACCTTTCTTCAAGTTCACTGACCCATTTATCCTTTCCATCCACTGTGAATCTTGTCTAATTTAAAAATTTCAGTTACCATTTTTTGGACTCTCAGATTATAAGTGTGTGTGTGTGTGTGTGTGTGTGTATTTGTTTGTAATTTCTATCTCTATGCTGATGTGTTCTGTCTTTTCTCTTATGCACACATTTTCCTTTCCAATCATGAGCATATATATAATAGCTGATTTTAAAATGGATCTTGGTCATCTTGGTGTCAGTCTCCTTTCAATGTCTTTTCATTTCA
Organism: Graphiurus murinus; assembly: GCA_004027655.1. Lineage (NCBI taxonomy): Eukaryota > Metazoa > Chordata > Mammalia > Rodentia > Gliridae > Graphiurus > Graphiurus murinus. Next base: position 7,301 of record PVLC010025019.1, read on the forward strand.
GATTAAGTCACAGTTTCCTGTTTATTCATATGTCCACTAATTTTGGATTACAACCTGTGCATTAGGAAAGATACACTGTAGAGATGTTGAAATGCCCCTGCCAATAATATTGATTTGTTTTTAAGCAGCAATTCACTCAGGTTGTATAGAGACTATAAGTCCTATAGTTACTGCAGTTCAAATCTCAGTACAATTCTTTTAGAGTTAGCTGCAATGTTTGGACAATGCTCCAAGTTTGTGTGTTTTCGGGGCCTGGTTAGCTATTTTGACAGAGCTCATTTATAGAATTTTGACATTTCCTTCTCTGGCTCTGTTGTTGGTTTTCTGGGATTTTTTATCTTAGGAAGGAGGAATGTCCCCAGAATTACTGTGGTTTCCCCAAATCAGTAATACCATGGGCTATACCTTTGACTTCATTCTTCATGGTAAACTCCTCAGTTCAGATCAAAACCTCTAAAAACTGGAAATTTATTCAGTGTTTTTCTTCTTCCAAGCATCAATTCCATATATTTACCTGCTTGTGACCAATTTTCAGTGCCTTCGGGCAATGCATGAGTATGTGCATGTGTTTATATGTTATTTACAGTAGAATTGGTGTGAAAAGAATTTCTTGATAGTTGGGCATGGTGGCACACACCTGTAATCCTAGTACTTGGGAGGCTGAGACAGGAAGATCACAGGTTCAAGGACAGCCTCAGCAAATGGTAAGACTCTCATCAACCTAGGGAGACCCTGTTTCAAAATAAAAATAAAATAGGGCTGGGGGTGTAACTCCAGGGAAGAATACCCTGGATTAAATTCCCAGCACCACACAAATACATACACAAAAAGAACTCTGTGCCAAGGTCAGTAGTGGAACCACTGAGAAAATGCTATTTAAACTAACACCAAGAAGGAGAGATAGCGATGTAGACCTATATGTGAAAAGCATTCCAGGAAAAGAGGATTGCATATAGAAATCCCTAAAGTGGAGCTTGCTTGGTGCATTTAAGAAATGACAAGGAGGTGAGTGTGGCTAGAGTAGAGGAAATGAGAGTGAGAAATGGGATGAGGTCAGAAGATAACAAAGAATCCAGTTGTGTCAAGTCATTTAGCTACTATATAGACTATGGTTTTTACTCTGTGTGTGTGTGTATGTGTGTGTGTGTGTGTTTGTGTGTGCACTTACTGGGAATTGGACCCAAGGGCATACTACCTCTGAGCTAGCTATACCTCCAGCCTTATTTAATTTCATTTTTTTAAAATTTTAAAACAGGATCTCACTAAGTTGCAGAGGGCCTCAATAAGTTGTTGAGGCTCGCCACGAATTTGCAATCCTTCTAGCTCAGCCTCCCAAATATTGGGATTACAGGCATGCACCACCACACCTGCCTGGATTTTACTTTAATATGGGAAGCCATGGGAAAGTTTTAGCAGAGAAAATACATGATATAGCTATTGTTTTAAAATAATCCCTCTGAGACTAGGAGGGCAAAGTATGGAAACAAAGATAACATTTAGGAGGCTTTTCTAAAATCCAGGTAAAATAGTTTTTGGCTTGGACCAGACTGGCAGCACTGGAGATGGTGAGAAAATGGCCAGAGTCTGGAAAATTTGGGGTCAGAGCAAAAGGATCTGCCAAGGGTTTGGATTTGGGGTGTGAAGGAAAGAGGTGGTATTGAAGTTTTCAGCTGAAGAAACAGTAAGGAAAAATCAATAGGGTTTGAGGCATTGAGGTTTGATATGTCTCATAGGCATCCTAGCAAGACTATCAAGGATGAAACTGGATTTGAAACTAGAACTCAGGGGGAGAGGTTGCAGGTATAGATGTAAACTAATAAATTGTGTATAGAATAGTATTCAGAGTCAAGACAAGACACAAAATCACCAAGAACTTGATCTAACTAGAAAAGAGAAAAATTCTGAGAAGGATGTGATCAGAGACCAGAGATCAGAGACTCATAAAGAAACCAAGAAGAAGCCAACAGGGTATGAGGTCAACCAGGAGAATAGAGCCCTGGAAGTCCATAGAAGAAAGTATCCAAGTGTTCCAGGGCCCTGGATTTGAAGTCAGGGGAGTGGGGGTTCACTCCACTAATTAGCCACTTACCTCGCTCTGTGTTTAACCTCATCAAGTTTCCATTCCCATGTGTATAGAAAAGAGATTATAATTCTTACTTATAAGGAATTCTAAGAATTGGACAAATTCTTACAATTTGGAAAAATTTTTATCTTTTTAGCAGATATTAATAAATAGAATGACAGTGGAGAAAAATGGATACTTCACTGAGAAGATGCTGAGTTCAAAAGAAAGGCTCAGTTCTGCTAAAGAAAGACAGAGTAGAGGGAGGAGGAGAGGGTGGATCTGGGAGGGTCTAAAGGTGGGCTTTTCAAGTGTATTGCAATTCCTTTCTCCAAATGAATAAATTCATGGGCTATTTTGAGTTCTCATGGAAGTCTGTGAATGGCTCACCTTTACACATCAATGGAAATAGGAATGAAACAGAGTTAGGCTATCAGACCATGGAGAATACCTAGCAGCTCTTTACATTTATAAAATGCCTAAATTGGGCATAGTGGCATGCCTGCCTGTAATCCCGGTACTTGAGAGGCTGAGGCAGGAGGATAGCTGGTTTGAGGACAGACTCAGCAACATAGTAACCTAATGAGTCCATGTTTAAAAAAAAAAAAGAAAAGAAAAAAAGAATTTGGGAATAAAAAATAGGGCTGGGGGTATAGCTCGGAGTTAGAATGCCCCTGAGTTCAATCCCTAGTGCCGCAAAAAAAAAAAAAAGAAAAAAAGAATTTGGGATGTAGTTCAGAGGTAGAATGCCCTTGGATTTAATCCCCACCCCAGTAAAACATACACACACACACACACACACACACACACACACACACACACACAAATAAATAAATACATACATACATATATAAACAAAATAAAATAAAATGCCTAGAACATGATGGGCTCTCCATGAATGTTAAGTCTTTTCACCTTGCTTATTGTGTATACACCCTCAGCCGAAGAGGCTCTGGGTAGAGTATAACTAATAGTGTAGTCTCTGGAATCATACCACCTGGGTCATTTCCCAGCTTTACCTCTTAATTTGTGACATAGGGCAAGTTATCGAGTAGTACTGGGCCTCAGCTGGTTATCTGTGAAATGAAAATAATAATACTAGTACATAGTCCCCAAGTATTTTAATACAGATAGAGTTTACCATAATTTATAAAGGATTAAATGGGATACTGTATAAGAAGTTATTAGGCAAGATTCTGGTACAGAGTAAACACTCATTATTTCCAACTAATATTGCTCCTGACATCACATTTGTTAAAGTGGTATATAAAAAAATTAACTCGGATCATAGCCATGTGAATCTGAAGAATGACCTATATCAAATTCATTAAATCACAAGTAATGAGGGAGGGAATGACTTGAATAGGGCATGCATCAATAGAAATTTCATTTAACTTTAAGTTGTTGTTTAAATTATTTTCTCAGCTTCTTCAGAAAATGAGGTTCATTTTCTATTCCCTGTGTGTCACTTCAAGAGGTACTGAGTTCTTACTTCAAAGATGTCACTCTATTTCATGACGTGATGCAATTTGCTGAACTAAAGCAACCTTGGGGGTGAGTCACTGCCAGAACTATGCATCACCCAGGCAATTTTATCTTCTTACGAAGGAGGGAACAGGGCATAGTATTTCTCTCTGAGCATCCTAAATTGTAGCTGAGAATAATGCCAGCTAAAAACAAAACAAGAAGGAAAAGAAGCCCACCTGTTTTTCTCTGTGTCAACTACTTCCACTCAAATGCAGACAGAATATTAAAAATGTCGACTCTGATGTCAGATAAACATGGGTTTGAATCGCAGTCCTGTCACTTGCTAATTGTGTGCCCTTCCACAATCTGCTTAACCATTGTATGGCAGAGACTGCTGCTGTCCGTCAAGGATTTATCCTTTTCTTCCATAGGGTAAAGCTTTTGTGGGGAAGCAGCTGCACAGCCAGCAAATGCATTTTCAAGCCTTGATTAAATCTAGAAAGAGCCTCATGAATGAATCCTGGCCAAGAGAATGTGGGCAGAATTGAGAGAAGACCTGGCCTATAAAACCACCCACAGAATCCTCTATGCTCACGTACCCACCCTCTGATGAACACTGATGCCCTGGGCCACCACAGCATCCATGTGTTGAAGATGGTAGCCTTGTCAGGCACATTGGCTAATACCGTAAACCCAGTATTTGGGAGGCAGAGACAGGAGGATCACAGAAACCTAGCAAGACTGACTCTCAGCAACCTAGTGAGACCTTATTTCAAAATTAAAAAAAAAATAATAAGAAGAAGGACTGGAGGTATAGCTAGGAGGCAGAATGGCCATGGGTTCAATCCCCAAAACCAAAGTACCAAAATTACATATATTTACGGTGGACCCTCTCTCTGCCTAAATCTCTACATGACTGTGTGGTTCACATTCCAGGCCCACATGCCCACCACGCAAACCTTCAAACTTTCTTTTCTTGCTATTAACCTTTGTGAGATTGAAAAGTAAATTTCCATTGGAAGAAATTAATGGGATTTCATGGTTCATTTGTGACAAGATTTAGTATTCCTTAACTAATATATACTTCAAGCCTCTGTTTCTCCATTTGTAAAATGGGAGGATAATACACCAACTGAGAGTGGTTGGGATAATTAAATAAGATGAGCCAGGCAAAACACTTAGCACCGTGCCCAATAACTGGTTAATACTTAAAAATATTAACCACTACATTTACTAAGATAGGTCTTTTTCCTTTTGCTGCTTCAGAAACTGATAATCCAAATCCTTCACCACCAGCCACCTCTAGAATAAGCTGTTCTTAAACTGATATTGAGTTTTACAATCAATGGTTTCTTGGCACTTAAAAATATAACATATTATTATTGTTACTATTATTACTATTAATTATCTGAATTTTACTAAGATCATCATATAAATCATCTCTCTTCTCTTTTTTCCATTATAATCCTCTAGTAACAGTATATGTCTTTTGGCAGTAATGTTAACCAATGCCATCCATCCCTCAAAGGATCTTTTTTGTTTGTGAAAGAAGAAGTGGTAAGATATACAAACCTGCTGCAAGTAATTGTCTAAGATGAGCATACAACCTTCAGCAAGTCCTTTGAGTTATTTAAAAGACAATGCCACACAAGAGATGCTACCTGAGATACTGTACTTCATTACTTATTAAATGCCAGTGTATTCTCTCATGGAGGGACTGTTATACAGGAAGAGAAGTTAAGTGAGCAAATCTTTCAGTCCTTGCCTATGCCTGGCTCTGTCCTGGTTAACTTCAGGTATTGAAACCCAGCCACCTATAGCCAATGTTTCTCCCTTTCTTAAGTGATAAGAAGTAGACCCAGTATTACCATAAGAGATCCTCTACTATCCATGGTATGGGTGAATATAAGGCTAGAATTTATCTGCTATCTGAGCTGGATATGCAGAAGCCAAACTTTGAACACTGCACTAACTTCTAGGCTGATCTCCTCCTTAACCCCTCCACAGATGCCCAAGTAGAACAACTGAGCTTATGCACACATTCTCCACTACTATTCAACCTGTATTTCTGTTTTACACCATGATTTTCATTAAGGATGGCACACAGCTGTAAATCACAATGATAAACATCATTATCATCATCACCATAGTAAAAATTATAGCTGCCCTATTGGACATCTTCAGTGTATCAGGAATTGATTGCTTCAGATTTATTATCTTTAAAATATATTCATGATGCATCTTTAAGATGAACAACATTATGCCTATTTTGAATATGTGAGATCTGATGCTCCAAGTAGTTAAGGAGTTTGTTAATAAGGAATGGAGCCAAAATCCAAATACAGCTCTGATTTAAAACTGTGTTTTGTTTTCAGCTGGCCACCTCTTATCAGGTTGTGCCCCTGGATCTCTGCCTATTTCCTACCTACAAGGGTACATTCTTTACTTTTACACAGCTGAGTAGCTTACACTTTGCATAAACCCAAATAGGCCATCTTACCTCCTGTACTGAAACCCTTCAAGGATGTCAACTTACTTTATCAGAATCCAAAGATGCCAACCAACCCTGGCCAACCTTTAGGAACAACCTGAACACCTACCATCATCGTGTAGTGGAGAATTGGGCAGCGAGCCCTTTGTGCAGGAAAGTGACAGACAATTTCGCCACTCCCATCTCATGCCTCCCCTGCTGGTCTGCTGATGTGATAGCTCTGCCTCACAAAATTCTCATAAGTGTTGATAAAATCTAATGAATAAAATAGATTTCTAGGGTTATTATTCCTCATTACAAAGCAATTGTTGTAGTCCTAAAAAAATTGAGTGTTTGAGTGCTCTTCTTACAGATTGCTAACTTCTCAACTCTGAGATAGTATATGGATTTTTGAACTCTAAAGATAAGAATTGTAGTCAATTAATGATCATTTCAGAGTGGAGCTAAGTGAAGGCTGTGAATGAAAGTGAATAAAAAAAAATAACCAAATGGCCCCAATTCTCTTTCTTTTCTGATAACAGTGGGCTGACAAGTGCAACACCAGCCTTCATAGTTTTCTAATGCCTTAAAACAAATTATAAAGTATGAGCTGCCACATTACATGGATCCAATGTTCTGGGGTTGTTTTAAGGACACATTCCTGGCTCTCAGTCGTGGGGCCATGCAGAGATGAACACCATGGCAATCAGGAGTGATTATGGGAGAAGTGGTGCAGCACAGGAGGAAAATCACTCTGGAACCAGGCTCCCCAGGCTGCTGTCCCTGCCAGGTGACCTTGGGCAGGTGACTGACCCCCCATACACACCTTAATTTTCTGGACTGTGAATGAGGCTCCTAATTGTATTCATGGGTAATAACTGAGAATAAATTGTTTTTGACTGAATCTAGCAGGCAGTAAGCACTCAATAACTTTGCCATGATAATGAGCCCTTTCCCCAAATAGCCTTTAACAGCGCTCCTCCTCTGCATTCTCTCTACCTGTCCTGTTTTGAAATTCACATCATTTTTTCTGCCTGCTTTGTACCTGCTCTTCTGCTTCTCTGTGACCCACTAGATTACCCATCTTGGTAACTGGCTTTGCTGCTCAGCTTATTGTTTGTGTTTTCCCTCTTTGCTTAACATTATTTGCTTGATAGCATATGAAAAGTGACTTGCATGACCTCAGCATCCCTCCTCCCTCCCTCTAGCCAGTATCAGAGATCCTAACTGTGCATACACATTCTTGTGCCTAGGCCATATAGTAAACCTGATTCGTTCTAAGACTTTTAAATTCTTTGCCCCTTCCCATGGATCTATTTCTTTTTGTTTTTCCCTTTTATTTTTCTGTGTCAGATTGTTGTAAACTGTTTATATCTCCTACTCGTGGTAAGCATTCTAATCAAGACTCTAACATTTTATTTACATGCCCTTCTCACTGCAGCTACTCCCAGCAACTTAGTTTACTGTTTAAGAATAGCCACTAGCAAAACAGCAATGGATGGTTACAAGAATTGGAGAGCTATTTATCTTTTACCCCATCAGCTTATCAATGGGCTACTGGAGGGCTTTATTATCCTTATTAACCCTATGAGGTCTCCTGTTTTCTGGCTTATGTTTATCTCTATTGCTGGTATCTCATACCCTTTCTCTGTAACTCAGGAGGTCCTTCTAAATGAAGATAGCTCCCTATTTAGTGTTTGAAGTTGGTAGGAGACTCAGAACTTCTCAGGCATAGAGTAAAGAAATGCATTGCTACACAATGTTATTTTGTCTCTAACTAACAACATAAGGACTGTGCTATTGACTTGCAAAAGAAAGTCTGCCCTCATTTTCAAGCAGAAAATTGTCTTTGGATTTCTTATATAAAAGATGCTTTGTGTAATTGGAAGGAGGGATGAGAGTGAATAGAAATGAAAAATGCATTCTCTTCTGCTACATATCTTATTTTATTCAGAGTATAATTAAGAGAAGGACTTGGCACTTATCTTTGAAAGAGGGTGCGGAACTCATCAATGAATTTGAATATTCATCCATCAACGTTTCTGTGTCTGAATGAACAGCCTTTTTAAGATTTTGTTCATGTATACTGAATGTAGCCCTCAGAAGCCTAACTCACAGTTATCAAAGTTTATACGTAGCTTACACCTTTCCTCTTCAACCTATGAATCAGTGCAAAGATCTTCCCACATTACCCTAAAAGAATAAATCCAAAGTGCTTGAAGAGAAAGGGGTTGTATTTTGAATAGTTTTAAAATATGAACTGTTATGCAACTGATTTTTTCTGTGTTTTTCTTCATATAATAGTCTGATAAGCTTATACTCGCGAATTTCTGCTTTATCTTGGCCAGAAATATCTCAAGATTAAATAATAAATATAATGAAATCACCTGGCATTGTTTCTGGCATGGGGTAAGTGCTCTATACATGGTGAATCAAAATCCAAAGCTCTCCTACTGACCCAATAGTAGAGGGAGAGCTTGTTCTTCTTCCCCAACCTCCCCTTTCCCTAACTTTCTACAACTTAGTCAGTAGAATCCCCAGGTCATTCCATTTGGAAGAGTGAGGAACTTTGAAATTTTGGAATCTGTGGTCCTATACACAATTTCAAAGCCAAGGAGAGAACAGTGAGTCAGGAATCAGCTCTGGCAATGCTATCCACCTAGAAGAAACAGGTGGAGGGAGTCAGAAAACCAAACATGATGACATAGTGTAGCTCTGACCTTTTAACAGTCTTTCTAGTCTGAGGTCCTGTGATTCTTTGATCCCTAACACACAAAGGGGGACAAGACCATAAACTGTTCATGGTGGATTTTGATTTCCTGCATCCCAATCATCGACAAAGCAAAACCATAGCTGCAACTTCTTAGAATTATAACAGATTTCTCTAACCTATAGTACTCTCAGAATTTCACAATCTGTTACCCCAACTATTTAACCTTTTAGCAGTTTTCAATTGTCCAGATGCCAAGACATATCTTGATACAGAGAAGGAAGAACTGCAGTTGATGAATTTATTAAGCAGATGCATGGAACCCTGCCCAGACAATGTCATAGAAAATACTGCACGACTGACTGTCAAATTCTGCAGTTGAAACAAGCTCCTTCTTCTAAACCTCATACTCTACAGATACTACCTTGTACACAGTAGGTGCTCAATAAGCACTGATGACTAATTCCTACTTATTCTTCATTAAAGATCTGTTAGTCTTTATTTACTCTTGATTTGGGGCTGTGTACTACAATTGACCACAAAATATTTTCATCTCTGTATCTCTGTCCCTTTTCAATGTTTTGTTGCCATTTCTCCTATAAATAAGTGGACTCTATTTCTTCACCCATTAAATCTGAATCTCCAAGCCGGGCGTGGTGGCGCACGCTTGTAATCCCAGCATTCGGGAGGCTGAGACCGGAGGATCCGGGTTCGCGGCCAGCCTCAGCTACCTAGTGAGGCACTCCGCAACTTAGTGAGACTCGGTTTCAAAATAAAGAATAAAAAATGGGGCTGGGTGTATAGCTTGGAGGTAGAATGCCCCTGAGTTCGATCCCCAGTACCGCAAAAAAAAAAAAATCTGAATCTCCACCCATTAAATTTGCCTATGAAATCTGATTTGGTCAAGAGTTCATTAGAAAATGGAACATAAGCCAAGGTGATAAAAAGTACTTATTCAATGTCACCTAACTTCTCTTGCTATCCTGAGGCTACCTGTGAAGAAGACCAAGCTAGTCTCCTAGAGGATGAGAAAACAAATGAAGCAAAAACAAGTGGTCCCAGTTGAGGTTCATTAGCTCAACCAGCCTGACAACTCGCGGGCACACCAAGAAGGCTATTCTAGACCAACCTGCATTTTTTGTCCCACCAGCTCCTGCAGAACTTCTTGACTAATGCATGCACCCATGAAAAATAATATAATGGTTTTACTTCAAGCTAACACATGTTGCAGTGGTTGTTACTCGGCAAAAGGTAACTGATACACGGTGTTTGACGGTCTACCACCAACAATATCCTATAGGTATCACACAAATTATGTTTCTAATTGTAATATTCCAGATGAGATATAATCCATTTACTATATTTGTGAAAGTACTTATGTATTACTGCCTGACTCACCCTATAAAAATGTAAAGTAGTTTATAACTAGAAAATACAGTAAATATAAATTAGAAAACAAAAACAAAGAATTAGGATAAGGTGAGAAATGAAAATAAGAGAAGAAAGGCTAAGTCCAAAATAAAGAACAAAAATATGTTGGTCATAAAGGGCTGTATAATCGATGGAGTTATCTTCAACATTATCTTGAAGGTCCCTGGCAGCCAAATGAAAAGCAAATTACATATTTTTCAACATTAGGAAAAAGTAACCATACCAGTTCCTTAGGAGAAACAGAATATTTCTTGTACTGGGTTCTCAAAGACACTACTTTTTTTTTTTTTTTTTTTTTTTTTTTTTTTTTTTGGTGCACTGTAATCAACCATCTTAATGAGGTACAAGCTGATAGAGGCATACATGCACACAGCATTCATTTAACCCTTCCCCATTTTCCTCCTCATTTCCTTCCCTCTCCCTTCCTCTCATGTTCAGCTTGTCTTTGACTTTGATATGTTTGTGAATGTACATGATGTGCATTAGGGTGCTCCTCTCCCCCCTCTCATCACCTTCAGTTAGGTTGCCTTCTTTGTGGGTCTAAAGTTTCTGTCTAGAGTCCCTCCTTTGACCCACTTTCTCCCTAGCTTCTGCATATTAGAGAGAGCATACAATTTTTTACTTTTTGTGACTGACTAATCTCACTTAACATAATGTTTTCCAGTTCCATCCATTTCCCTGTAAATGACATGATTTTGTTCTTCTTTATGACTGAGTAAAATTCCATTGAAGTCACTACTTTAAAAATATAAATTATTCTTACAAGAGATAGTAAGTGACATAAAAGACAGCATTTTCTCAAGCTAATCTAATAACTAGCTTTAGTGTATAGTAATCTACAAAAACCAAGAGTATAACATAAAACCAGAATTTCATGAAAGAAATCTTGATTCAAAAATTTCAAGACTCCCAAAGCATATGCTCATGTACAAGGCACAAATAGCATGTGAAACAGTATGAACCACATTTGGTATTGTGAAAGGAATGTGGAAGCTGTCAGAATCAAAATGGAGTTGCTTGTGTCAACTCTAACAAAAAACAAATAAAGCTGGGAAATCTGAAGAAAGTGTTCTTATGCATGACTGCCTGATAGTAACTATCACAAAACACTCTGCCATAAGCTTGTACAGAGACCACCACAACATTAGAAAAAAGTACTTCCATGAAGATATCTATGCAACCATTGTCTATTCATGTTCAGACTGATGCCACTCTTATTATTAATCATGTGCCTCACTAGGTAGCTGAGGCTGGCCGCGAACCCGGATCCTCCAGTCTCAGCCTCCCAATCATTCAAAATACCTAACACAATTTTCATTTTTGCCTTTAAAAGCTTCAGCTTGTCTCCATCTCTTTGGATATGCCCAAAGTTCACTATGGTACACATATTCCCATTGCAGTATTCATGGCAACAGGGAAGCAGAAAGAGAGTGGAAGGGATAGAAGAGAACACAAGCCTGCTTCTTTGACTAGGTCTCCCTTCCCAGTAGTCAATTTAGTCATCAGTGTATTAATCCACTGTTGAGGTCAGAACCCTCAGGACTGAATAGCCACACTCTGAACATATGAGACTTTGGGAGACAATCCAGGTCCAAACTAAAACATTTAACATATCTGTATTTTAATATGATATTTTAATAACTAAAGTCAAGATGTGCATAAAGATGTGAATTCCTGGTGTTTGAGCGAACCTGTTAAAAGTAGACAAGAGAAAGGGAAGATAGATATTAAAATTTTTCTTAGTTCATCCATCAGTCCTCAAATTATAGCATTTAGACCTATTCAATCAAAGTTCTGTATTCGTTTCTATCAGACATAATCTGTGGAGCAGACCCACTCCCAAAAATATTGTATGTATCAGCAAATGCTATATCATGAATTACTGGAATGAAGAAATTTGACTTTTGGCCCACCTTGGATTGCTGATCCTCAAATGTTTAACTTTAAAAGAAAGAATAGAGCCAGGCGTGGTGGCGCATGCTTGTAATCCCAGAATTCGGGAGGCTGAGACTGGAGGATCCGGGTTCGCGGCCAGCCTCAGCTACCTAGTGAGGCACTCCACAACTTAGTGAGACTCGGTTTCAAAATAATAAAAAATAGGGCTTGGGTGTAGCTCGGAGGTAGAATGCCCCTGAATTCAATCCCCAGTACTGCAAAAAAAAATAAATAAAAAAAAAGAATGGACTACTAATATTTCAAATTCTCTGAAAATGTTTGCACTATTTTGTCAAAGAAAACATCAGAAACTCCTTTTTGGTCCTTCAGGAAAAAGTAAAGTGGATTTATACAACCTTTGAGTTCTATCTCTGGCCTGTATATTTAATAAATACTTACAGAGCCAGACTCCAGATTGTCCAAACACTTGTTAAGCTCAACTTTCTAATTTATTTTTTGAAATGGACTATTTGCTCTTCTAATTTTTTTTAATGATCATAGAAACCAGAGTGTGTATATATATGCACACACACATTAGGGAAGACATTTCAATGTCCGCCCTCAAGCACATTCTCATATTGGAAACAACCAAGATGTGGTGCTAATTCTATTTTGAAAACATTCATCAGTGTTCAGTCACCCATGGAAATATGTCCTGCTGAAAGAAATGTTATTTGAACGAATAATTGACCATTTCAAATATTGGCATGAAAATTATATATGACACAGTTAAAACCTGTGACTCTATGAATATCCATCAAGAGATGAACTAATAATGAATTGTACCTACACGAACTACATAGGTCCTAATTGGATTTTTTTTTATAACAGGTAGATACTGTTATCAATGAGAAATAACTTACTTTATAATATTGTCCTTCTCAGGATGGTATAAAAATCAGAATAATAATGGATTAGTATTAAATGTAAGTTTCTTATATGCAAAGCATAATATTAATTATTTTATATGTTGTCACCCATTATTCAAATATTTATGGAGTTAGTTTAAGGATTAATTCTTAGCTCATTTAACATTCAAAACAATGCTGTGCATATTACCCTAATGTTTACAGAACACAAATGCAATGATTAGAAAAGGCAAATGGCTTTCCCAAGGTCACTGTTAGTAAATAGAGTCAGGATATGAACCTGACTCTTAGGATTTTGCTATTAACTAATATATTTGTGTTATTGACTAGATGCCTATTACAAAAGTTCTAAACCTTTTCTTCCTGTTTCTTAGCACATTCATTGAACCAGTTAGCATCAAGTATCTGTTGTTACTGTTCCCAGCACTGGGGACATCATATCCATTAATGAGTGTGTTCTGTGCTAAGTACTATGCTAGGATTTCCCCTGTTTCCTCTGACTCAATCCCCATGACACGTTTTGTTCCTCTTTCTACATTAAATAGAAGAAAAACTTTCTATGTCTAACTGATATTCTTTCAGCTTGTATCGACATAACACAGTTTAACAGATGCTTATGAATGAATGCTAATGCCATTTAACAGATGCTTCTGAGAAAGAGTGCTCACATTTTGACTTTCAACAATTAAGCAATATTTCTTTTTATGAGAATCTCTGTAAATCCATACCAATTTTGAATCTGAATGACTTCAGGTGTCAAGGGAGAGAGCAAATACTCTGGGATTCTTGGAGATAATTTATTTTATTAGTTTCTGTCTTTCTAGTGTTGATTCTTAGAGGTAGTAATTTGTTGTAAAGGCTCTCATAGAATTAAAATGTAAGGTTTCTTGGAAAGCATTACATTCTACAGGTTCAAAACAAAGCTATGCATTAGAATAACCAACGAATTCACACATACACACACACACACATACACACAACAACAACAACAAAAATCTGGGTGTAGATGAATTGAATAGATCACGGAGCTATGAAAAAGATTTATGTATCCATGGTAAAGGGGGGGAGTGGTAAATTGAATTTCATAAACGTTAGAAACATTAACTCTTTGAAAGACACTATATTGGTTTGTGAGGGCAAAATATCAAAACACTGGGTGACTTAAAAATCTATTTCTGACAGTCCGGAGGTTTAAAGGCCAAGGTCAAGGTGCCTTCAAGGCAGGTGTGTTTCTCCTAAGCCCACTCTATTTGACTTGGAAATGGATGTCCTCACATGGTCTTTCTTCTGTACTGTCACTTGTGTCAAAATTTTCTCTTGTAAAGACACTAGTCAGTTGGAATTGAAGCCACCCGAATGGTCTTAGTTTAACTTAGTAACTTTTTTAAGGTTCTATCTCCAAGTATAGTCCCACCCCAAAGTTCCGAAAGTTAGGGCAGATGAATTTGGCAGGGAGGGAGACACAATTAATCTCATAACATAAACTTTAAAAAAATTTTTAAAAGCAAGACAGTGACTGGGATAAAATATTAATAATACATATATTTAATAAAATATTTATCTCTAGAATCTATAAAGAAGTCAAGCAGTGTGGCACATACCTGTATGAACTACTCAGATGGATGAGGCAGGAGGATCACAAGTTCAAAGCTGGCCTGGACAACATAGTGAAACCTGGTCCAAACAAACAAACAAAAAAACCCCCAAAGCTTTAAAAATTCAATAACAAGAAGACAATGCAATAAAATGTGGGCAAAAAGTTGAACAGACACTTCACAAATGAAGACATATAAGTGGCCAATAATCCCACGAAAATACATTCAATATCTTTTTGCAAGAGCAAAACTATCATTAAAACTACAATAAAATTCTACTACACACTTAATTAAATGGCTAAAATTAAAAGAATAACAATTCCAATGCAGAGGAAGTGGAATTGTCACATATTGCTTATGAGCTTTGCAAACTGGTACAACTACTTAGGAAAACAATTTAGAAGTTTCTTTAAAAATTAAATAGATGCTATATAATATAACAATTCTACTCCTAGGTGTTTGCGCAAATGAAATGAACATTTCCATTTATACATATGTATAAATGTTCATAGCAGCTTTATCCATAATAGACAAAAATTTCCGACAACCCATACACATGCACACATGAAATGAATGGGTAAAAAAAAATTGTGAAATATCTAGACAACTGAATATTACACACAAATAAAAAGAATAATCTATTAATAAACCTAGAAACATAGAGGAATTTCAAGAACATCATGCTGAAAGAAACCAGAAACAAAAGACTCATGCCATTGCTTTTATATATAAAATTCTAGAGCAAACAAAACTAATTAATCATGACAAAAAGCCTGTTGGTTGTGGTCTGGAACAGGGAGAGGGAAATTGATGATAAAGACTACAAGAAAGTTTTGGAATTACCCAAATATGTTATATTTATATTATAACTTCATAGATGTTCTTATTGTATATTAATTAAAACTCCTAAAGCCTGGGTCAAAGATCAGATCTACTAAATCAAAATTTCCAGGAAAAGGGCCTAGAAACACACACACACACACACACACACACACACACACACACACACGCATATTTAAATCCCATCTACA
Organism: Graphiurus murinus; assembly: GCA_004027655.1. NCBI lineage: Eukaryota > Metazoa > Chordata > Mammalia > Rodentia > Gliridae > Graphiurus > Graphiurus murinus. The sequence continues at coordinate 22,871 of PVLC010025019.1, forward strand.
GGTGGTTCTGACTTACTTTTGCATGCAGATGGTGATATGGTCCAAGTGCAGACATCCCTATACTGCTCCACCCTCATATGGCCATGGCCATGCAGCTTTTGCTTGAAGCCACCATACCCTACTCCCTTCCTTGCCATTTTCTACCAAGAGGTGGCTACTACTTTAACTGTTAAATCTTGAAATCTCAGTAGCAAAACAGAAAATGAGTTCATTTCTTGCTCATGTAAATTCCAGTCTGTGCCTGTGATAGCTTCCCTTAACTCAGATGTTTGGGAATCCAGGCTTAAGAGGATCTACTATCTTTTGTGTTGGAGTAGGGAGGTGGGGGGTACTTGGAACTTAACCCAGGTGCACTCTGCCACTGAGCTAAACCCACAGCCACTTATTTATTTATTTATTTATTTATTTATTTATTTATTTATTATTTTGTGTTACTGGGGATTGAACCCAGGGTATTCTACCTCTGAGCAACACACTCAGCCCTTTTTTTTTATTTTTATTTTTGAAACAATGTCTCTAAGTTGATGAGAGTCTCATTACTTGCCGAGGTTGTCCTCAAACCTGTGATCCTCATATCTCAGCCTCCGAAGTACTGGAATTACAGGTGTACATCACCATACCAGGCTCCTTTTTATTTTATTATTTTTTTTTAATTTTTTATTGTAGTAATTCATGCAATATAGCATATATCTTTGTTAAGTACAAGTTGTTAACAACATATTTGCACACAATTCTCATTTGACCCCTACCCCAATTCCCACCCCATTCCCTCCCCCTCAGGTTCACTTCAGTGAGTGACCTTGATATGATTGTGTAAGTACATCATGTGCTTTAGGGCGTCCCTCTGCCCCATGCGTCCACTACAATTAAATCGACTTCGTTGCTTATAGAGGATCTCTCCTTTTCATCTGGAGACCCTCCTATGCCCCATCTTCTCCCTAGCATCCACATATTAGGGAGAACATATGCTTCTTAACTCTTGTGACTGACTAAACTCACTTAACATAATGTTTTCCAGTTGCATCCATTTCCCTGCAAAGAACATGATTTTATTCTTCTTTATGGCTGAGTAAAATTCCATTGTGTACATATCCCATAGTTTTGTAATCCATTCATCTGTGGTTGGACATCTTGGCTGCTTCCATAGTTTGGCTATTGTGAATTGAGCTGCTATAAAC
>PVLC010025020.1:0-24146 GCA_004027655.1 Graphiurus murinus
CCAGTACTTGGGAGGCTGAGACAGGAGGATCACAGGTTCAAGGACAGCCTCAGCAAGTAGTGAGACTCATCAACCTAGTGAGACACTGTTTCAAAATAAAAATAAAATAGGGCTGCAGATGTAATTCAAAGAATGCCTCCGAGTTCAGTCTCCAGTACCACGAGAAAGAGAGAGAGAGAGAGAGAGAGAGAGAGAGAGAGATGCAGCTGTGGGAACACTAGCAGAGAAGCTTTGTCCCTCCCCAGTTTTCCTAGCCAATGGCTGAGCACAGCAGAGGCACTAGAGCCAGGGCACATCTTCCCACCATGGGAATATTCTAAGGACAACCGTGGAATAGGACTCCCCCTAACTTGACCAAAACTTTCTACAAAATGTGCTGCAGCCTGAGGTGCTTCCTACCCAATCCTAACCCTCTCACAGTACCAGATGTGCATTGTTGACTGAGGACTCTTTCTGCCTACTCCTGCCCCTTCCACCTTACCCTTCTCAGCCATGTCCCTGAAGAAATCACTTGCACATCTATTCTCATTTTATGATTGCTTCTCAGATGGCCTGAGCTGGCACCCCTTGACCTTCCTCCTCCTCCTCGTGCCCTCCTTGTTCTCTCCAATCCTTGTCCAGGTGCCACCTCCTCTTGGGTTACATATTCAGCCTGAGTTATCCTTTTCTCTCTAATTTATCTTGCTATGTATATGTGGTTGAAGGGGAATCTTAGGATTCTGCATGTGAGGGTTGGGAGGGGCACAGGCCCTCTCTCCTCACTGCAAAGATTAACTCAGTGCTCTATGTCTATGCATGTACCCTGTACTATATGCTGAAAGGCTTTTATTCTCAAACTTGAGTTACATTACAAAAAGCAGTGTTAGCTTAGTGGGTAGAAGAAAGGGGTTGGGGCAGGGAAGGTGATATGTGATTGAGGAAAACTACCCTACAGCACAAGTCAAACACATCATCTGAGTTCAAAGAATGAAAGGTCAATACGAGGTGGAAAAGGACTTTCCCTTGAAATTAAACCTGCATAATATTCATTCATATTCTCATTCATATCCTCTCTCTCTCTCTCTCTCTCTCTCTCTCTCTCTCTCTCTCTCTCTCTCTCTCTCTCTCTCTCTCTCCCCCCCAATCTACCTTACTCAAAATTTTTTGCTATTCACAGATGAATAATTCATATTTCTTCCCTTCTCTTACCTCAACTTCTCCATCACACCATCACTGTCATATTTATGTTAATTTAATACAAAGAACATGTAAGCAAATTACTAAAGTTATCTCTTGTTTGTAGTATTTATTTCCTTTACATTAGTCTATGTTGAGAGAGATGTACTCTTAAAAATAATCATACCTAAAATTTTAATAAATTTGTTATAGGCAGTAAATTACAGGTACAGGGAGTAGATAATGAAGCTAGATTGAGAACTTTCTAGTCATTACGTTATTGATGGTGGTTGCCGTTCTGGGCCCACACATGAGATATATTGTCATAGCAATTTGTGAAACTTGTGAAGTCTTCAGGAAAGAGGGAACCATTCTATTTGTGGCTTGTCTGATTTGGTTACTGGAGTCCTGGCTGCAGACTGCCATGTTTATCTGGATCTGCACATACATCTGTGAGAAAAATTCCTGCAACGTCCCCAATTGCCAGATTGTGATATGTCTCCAGCAGAAAGTGATTCATTGCTAAGCTTTGGAGAAATGAGAAGAGGATGAAAAGTTCTTCTTTCTGCTTGCATGTGCAGTAACAGCATTCCAGCTAAATGCCTAGAGATTGCTTCCTCCCAGACTTAAATGCTTACAAGCAAGAAAAATCACACCTCTGACTTTAGGACCATTTTGCTGGGATTTCTTTTGACCCAGTGGACACTTAAAAGTAGTTACTTTATTTTGCATATTCTTCAGCCTCCTTTTAGACACATTTAAAAGGCTGAGCTTCCTCCCCTTTGCTTCTTTGTTTTCCAGACATACCACAAACTATAAGGAGCACACAGCCTTCACTAGACAAAAATGTTCAGTAACAGGGTTTCTTGATTAACTACCCAGTTAAGTAAATTTTCTTGCCTGGAGAAAACTAAGTTAAAACAACATTGAGGTCTGTCCCCAAGCCCACAAAAGAGAAGAAAATTAAAAACCAGAGCTGAAAATTTCCTCTGTTGTGCAATGAGTATTGCAGAATGGTTGTCAGATGAAGTTCTGACTAAGTATTAACACTTTCCTAAACATAAATTAGACCCCCGTAACCCTCTAAACCTTGCAAGTTTGGCTGATGTTAGTTTCTGGGAGAGTACACTATTAGAAACTATCAGCAAGGAAGTTTGCTCTACCAACTCTGCTTACTATTACAACTTCTTATTTTGTTGTAAGGTAGAAAGAGCCCTTGCTTCTGCTTGTTAGTAATACACACATGGAAAAGGAAAGCATGGTCTACTGGGCAGAGGTCAGCTGCTTTCCAATACTTTCTGGCAGTAGCACATGCACACATTTCCAGACAGAGGAAGGCATATACTTTGTTTACTAAAACTCCAAAGAATGAGTTTATACCATCCTCCCTAACCTAACTCTTTTGGTTGTTTCACTCATCATACTGAGCAGTTCTTCCTGCAGACCTAATCATTTCCATGGCCTGCTTTCCCAGAAAAGCTTCTATTTGGACTGACTCAGCCATGACAAATACCCAATCCAGTACAAATATAAAGGGGAGGGGGGGGGACAATTCTAGAAGTGTAGAATGGCAAAACAAGTATTGAATAACATCAAGTGTAAGAATTGGCACTTCAATTTTTAGCCATAAGAAAGGCTAAAATATATTCCCTCATAAAGCCATGTTTTATTGGCATGTATGTGGTTTAGTAAGGTGAAAACCACTTTAAAGCTAATAAATAGCTCATATTTCCCTTGACCCATGGAATAAATAATCATGAAGGAAAAAATTCTTGGGGTTATGCATCATCCTGTTGGTGTATTTGTAATAATTCAATGTTTAAGGCATCTTACCAGCACATACAGTTCTGAATGACAAATTCATATCCAACAGCAGCACTATCAGATCAAGTATCCAGTATCTTTGAATGAATTTAGTATCACACCTCAAAAATCTAGTTCAGAGTCACCTCTCCTCCTTCTGACCCCCACAAAGATCTATTACATGGCAGTTACCTGGTTTATTTTCATATTAGTATGTAAAATCTAATATGGCTTGTTAGCTTACCATATTTTGGGGGCAGAAGTGTTTATGGGGAAAACTTCAGATTTATACAAGGTTTTGAACATGTGACTCATATAAACTGGAATAAGAGTATTGTTGCTAAAACCTGGGCTTGCTTTGAAGCCTCACCATACTGTTCTCGGGAAACCATTAAGCAAAATGCCCTGAAGGGCAGAAGAAATTGCATTGAGCAATAAAATGTCAACAAACTGCAGAATTTGAACATCAAGCACTTTCATCTAAACATGCCCTTCTCTCCTTTCACTTGGCAGGGGTTTGGGTTTTGAAAAGTAATAAACTCTAGCACTCTGGTTGACCTGGGATGTGTTTAAGAAATCAAATCCTGGAGCCAGAAGCAGCGTGACCTTTAACATGGACTCCCCACCTCAGAAAAACCATAGAATGAGAAGTATAAACAGAAAAGGAGACTAGAAATATCTGTCTCAAATGTCTAGGTCTTGGATTTTTTTTATAAAGAAGGTACACACCAAAACCCTGGGCTAGAAGGAACAACTTTAACTCTGTTTAAACAGGTGTTTGGTACATATTATCTCATGAACAGCAAGTGAATATAATCATCGCATGACACAAAGACAGAAACAGGGAAAACCTATTCACAAGCCTGTATGAATTTCATAAACCTGAGAAAGACATTGTTCAGTCTCAGAGAGCATGTTCATGGTCCCAAGGTTAAAGTTGATTTAAAAATAACCCAAACCCTTTATTTATGTTTATGAAGAACCATAAAGGAGACCCAAATTTAAAAACCGTAACAACATTTATTAAAGCTTCTTTCATCTTCAACCCTTCCCTTTACATTGGCTGTCAATGCAGAGCATTTCAGTTCATAATTCCCCCTAACTTCGCTCAACACATCATTCTCTGTTCTGCATCTTTCCACACCCTCTCTTTTCTGTATCACTTTATTATGTAGATGGATCTTATCTCTCTCCTACCAGAAAAGAATCACAATTTATAGGCAGAAAAAGAATCAGGAAATTGATCTGGCAATTAGAGAATTCTTGTTGACTGGCCAGGGTGGGGGAATAGATGGCAAATATCCCACATTAATAGTTTGATCCCAAACATAATACTTACCTATATTGTGAAAAACTGTAAAGAAATTACTAGGGGATAAAAGCTATAACATCAATGTACCATTCAAACTGGGATGTTAAAATTTTGAAAGCCCTTATGTGGATAGATGTTGTCTGCATAGTTCTAGAGATAATAAATATTTGACTAGAAAAACTCATGTTTATAAAAGCATAGAAAAGGAGTTCTTTGTTGTGTATCTCAAAAGAGTCAAGTTTCCTTTTGCAGTAGAAATCTGGTAGGTTACCAAATAGAAGTCTAAAATTTCTTGAAGAAAGAAGGGGAAGGAGGCATAACAGAATGTCAGTCGTGAGCACTAGGAATTTTTTATGCCTGCATGTAGAAACCATTGTCACAAGGTTTGGAATGGTTAACTAGGGATTTCCTATGCCTGACTAGCATTAGTTTTCTAATATGTTTTAGCCTGCAAAATCACGGATTGTGAGCTCAAATGCCTAGAAAGGTCAATCTGTGTTGTACCCAGTGACACTGGCTGAGTGAAAATGGAGCAAAATGGAGGCGGCATGCCCAATGCACTCAAGAGTACCTGCTCCATCCCCGCTAGTACTTATCATGTAGTGTTAGAGTTAGACATAAAGTATCCTCTAAAGAGCTCATTTACTAATATTCAGGGTTGATATAGCTGAGCCATGAGGGTTGTAATCCCAGCAGTGTGTGACTGGAGAGGTTGATCCCTGGGGGTGCAGCCTTGGGGATTACATATGCTTTCTCCTCCTTCTGCTTTTTCTCTCTTGCTTCCGGCCTCCATGATGTGAGGAGCACAGTCATGTGCTCTCCCTCTCTCCCTCTCCCACTGCCATGCCCTGAGACTTATGATCCCCAGCTTCATATGGACTGAACCCAAAATCATAAGAAAATAAATTTTCTTTCCTCTAAGTTACATGATCAGGTCTTTAGATTATGGCTGTGAGAATGCTGACCAGAACATGTAGGAATGCTGGCCCAGTGTTGCCAGATTCTGAATTTCCCAAGAGAACATGACAATACAAATGCCATATGTGATGTCCTCCAAGTTGATAGTTTAGTATTTTTCATCACTGTGAAGGAAAAATAGTCATATAGTCATGTCTATGGGTTTCTGCAGCTCACAGACCATATTACCATATTTTGTACCCCAAAATATATTCTTCAAGAAACAGTAAACATAATACCTAAATATTTGGTGTTTTTACCTGATTCAATGTGAATACTCAGTAGAAAAAAAAATTTCTACAAAACCTATCCACCAACGAATGAAAAGGCTTAGAGAAGATCAAACAAGTGACAATTTGACCAAATAAATGGATACTATAAACTATGTAAAAAATGTAGGCTCAGGCCAAGAAGTCATTAGGAAATGAAAAAAATATCTTGAAAGAGGATAACTTACCCGATCATGCTTCTTATAGAAAAGTATACAAAAAAGCTCAATTACACAAAGATTAATATGTAAGAATATGTATTACAATAATTTATAACCCCCAAATAGTAAATAACTAAGTTATACAACAGCAAAAGCTTGGTTTAAATCAATTTTATATGGTATGTATATACAATGTGTAAAACTATCACTCACTAAAAATGATGCTGCATAAAATTATTTAGTGGTAAGATGTTCTTGATATTATTAAGGAAAAAAGCAGGTTATAAATACAAACAAATATGTTTCCATTTCGAACATGTTTATTTCTTTGTGTTTATGTCTTTGGGTCAAAGAAGAAATCAGAAAGGAAATTAAAAAATAGTTTCAAGTGAATATAGTAAAACAAAATATATCAAAACTTAGGGAAGTAGCCAAAGCAGTGCTAAGTGGTAAACTTTTAGATTTGAATGCTATGTTGAAAAAGCAGAAAAGTTTAAAATCAATATCTAGGTTTCCACATTAAGAAGCTATAAAAGTATCTGACAAAACAGACCTTAAGCTGAAGCACATCAGAAGAAATAAAACAAGTAACTTCTTATTAATAAAAGGAACAATCCAATAAGAAGATATAGTGATAGTAAACATTTAAGACCCAAATGTGAATACACGCACTTTTGTAAAACAAACTTAGGGACATCAGGTCTCAAATAGACCCAAATTCAGTAATATTGGGAGATTTCAACACACCACTTACACCACTAGATCGGTCTTCCAGGCAAAAGATGAGTAAAGACTCTTCAGACCAAATTACCGAACACTGTAAGCCAAATGACCTAAGAGACATATTCAGAATATTTCAACTCCAAATAGCTGAATACACAATCTTCTCAGCTGCTCATGGAACCTTCTATAAAATAGACCACATCCTGGGCCACAAAGCAAGTGCCAGCAAATTTAAAAAATGTAACATAGCTGGGTGTGGTGGCACATGCTTGTAATCCCAGTACTTGGGAGACTGAGACAGGAGGATTGCAGGTTTGTGGACAGCCTTAGCTACTTAATGAGGCCCTCTGCAACTTAGTGAGACCCTGTTTCAAAATAAAGAATAAAAAATAGGGCTGGGGGTGTGGCTCAGAGGTAGAATGTCCCTGGGTTCAATCCCTAGTACCACAAAAAAAGTAATATGATTTCATGCATCTTTTCAGATCACAACAGAATGAAAGCAGAAATCAGCAATGGGAAGACCAAAAAATATTACACAAATACATGGAGACTGAATGATACATTGTTGAATGAGGACTGGATCAAAGAATAAATAAGGAGAGAAATTTAAAAAATCCTAGAATTAAACACAAATAGAGACATGACATACCAAAATCTATGAGACACTTTGAAGGCAGCGAAGAACCTGGAAAAATGGGAACAGTCTAATCCCAAAGCCAGAAAAGGACAGGAGATAATTAAATCAGAGCAGAAATCAATGAAATGAAGAACAAAAAAAATACAAAGTATCAACAAAACAGAAATCTGGTTCTTTGAAAAGATTAACAGACTGAAAAACCTCTAGCTAACTAACCAAAAGAAAGAATGAATCAATTGAAATTATTAAAATCAGAAATGAAAAAGGAAATATCACCACACAGTGGGGAAATCCAGAGGATCATCGGAAATTATTTTGAAAATTTATATTTCAATAAACTGGAAAACATGGAAGAAATCAACAGATTGCTAGACACATACAACTTACCAAAACTGAACCAAGAAGATATAGAAAATCTAAACCAACCAATAGCAAGTAAAGAGATAGAAACACCAACAAAAATCTTTCCATCAAAGAAAAGTTAATCTTCAGATGTATTCCCAGCTGAATTCTATAAAACCTTTACAGAAGAACTAAACCTGATACTTCACAAGTTATACTGTGAAATCCAAAGAGATGGAATTCTCCCAAACTTCTTCTATGCAGGCAGAATCACCTTAATACCAAAACCAAATAAAGATCACTCAAGAAAAGAAAATTACAGACCAATATCATTAATGAAGACAGATGCAAAAATTCTAAACCAAATACTATCCATGAGCATTCAAAACCACATCAAGAAAATTGTACACCATAACCAAGTTGGTTTCATCCCAGGAATGCAAGGCTGGTGCAACATACGCAAATCAATATATGTTATTCACTAAATAAATAGAAATAGGAACAAAAATCATCTCAATAAATACTGAAAAAACATTTGACACACTGCAATACCCATTCATGTTAAAAATATCACAGAAATTGAAATGCAACATTCCTCAACATCATTAAGGCAATATACAATAAACCCAAAGCCAACATCATATTGAACAGGGAAAATTTGGAGGAATTCCCTTTAAAATCAGGAACAAGACAAGGATGTCCACTATCATCATTCCTTTTCAATATAGGTCTCGAGACTCTTGTCAGAGCAATAAAACAAGAAAAGGATATCAAAGGAATTAAAATAGGAAAAGAAGAATTAAAATTATCTCTATTTGCAGATGACATGATCCTATATTTAGAACACCTGAGAAATTTAACTAAAAGACTACTAGAGCTAATTAACAAATTCAGCAAAGTCAACCTAAAAAATTAAGTAGCTTTTTTATATGCCAACCATGAATCCACTGAAAAAGAAATTCAGAAAATAATTCCACCCACAGTAACTTCAAAACAAATAAAATACCTCAGAATAAACCTAACCAAGAAGATAAAAGATCTCTAATTGAAGATTTTAGAAGATTGGAAGATCTCCATTGCTCTTTTTTTTTTTTTTTTTTTTTTTTTTTTTTTTTTTTTTTTTTTTTTTTTTTTTTTTTTTGCAGTACTGGGGATTGAACTCACGGGCATTCTACCTCCGAGCTATACCCTCAGCCCTATTTTTTTATTCTTTATTTTGAAACCGAGTCTCACTAAGTTGTGGAGTGCCTCACTAGGTACCTGAGGCTGGCCGCGAACCCGGATCCTCCGGTCTCAGCCTCCCGAATGCTGGGATTACAAGCGTGCGCCACCACGCCCAGCTTCCATTGCTCTTAATAGGCAGAATCAGTATTATTAAAATGGTCATTCTACCAAAAGTGATCTACAAAGTCAGTGCAATCTCTATCAAAATACCAATGTTATTCTTCACAAATCTAGAAAAATCAGTCCTAAGTTTCATATTCTGGGTCAAAAGACTCAAAATAGCCAAAGCAATTCTCAGTAATAAGAACCATACAGAAGACATCACAAGTTCTGACTTCAAATTATACTACAGAGCTACAGTAATATAAACAGCATGGTATTGTCACAAAGACAGACACATAGACCAATGGAACAGATAGAAGATACAGAAACAAATCCACACACTTAGAGCAAATTGATTTTTGACAATGGTGTCAGACACATACTTTGGAGAAAAGACAGCTTTTTCAACAAGTGTTGGAAAAACTGGTTATCCAGTTGTAGAAAAGTGGAACTAAATCCTTATCTCACACTGCACAAGAGGTTAACCCAAGGTGGATCAAAGGTCTAGAATTTAGACCAGAGACTTTGAAGCTAGTAGAGGAGGGGACAGGTCCAACACTCCAACATATAGGCACAGGTAGAAACTTCCTCAACAAGACCCCCAAAGATCAAGAAATTAAAACAAGAATGAATAAATGGGATGGCATTAAATTAAAAAGTTTCTGCTTATCAAAGCAAACCATCAAAAATCTAAAGATAAAGCCTACAGAATGAGAGAAGATCTTTGCCAGTTATCCCTCTGATAGAGGACTAATATCTAGAATATGCAAAGAACTTTAAAAACTTTACACTAAAAAATAATAATAATTCAATCAAGAAGTGGGCAATTGAATTGAATAGACACTTCATAAAAGAAGAAATACAAATGGCCAATAAATACATGAAAAAATGTTCAACATCAGGGAGATGCAAATCAAAACAACATTGAGATTTCATCTAACCCCAATCAGAATGGCAATCATCAAGAAGTCAATAAACAATAAATGTTGTAGAGGATGTAGGATTTATCCTAGGAATGCAAAGTTGACTTTACCACTGGTAAAATAATCAATGTGAGGCCTCACAAGAAAAAGAGATGTGATTTTATTAATAGGTATAGAAAAATCACCTAACAAAACCTAATACCCATACGTGAATACAAACCTTTGGCTAAATAGGAAAAAGAGAGACATTTTTAACATAACAGAGGACATCTAAGAAAACCCTACATCTAACATCCTATACAATGGCAAAAGACTTACTGCCATCTCTAAGATTAAGATTTGAAATGAGGCAAAGATGTTCACTCTCACAATTTTATTCAAATTTTAAGAGAAGTCCTAACCAATACAATACAACAATAAAAGGCCTGCAAATTGGAAAAGAAGTGGTAAAACTGTCTTCCCTCACAGATAGCATGATTATATACATAGAAAACCCTAAGGAATTTACAAAATAAACTATTAGAATTAATGGTGAATTTTGCAATATTTCCATATGCAAGGTTAATGAAAAATAAGTCACCTTTCTATATATTAGCAATGAATAATTGGAAAGATATTTTTAAATAATTTATAATTACATCAAAAAATAGAGAACTAGAGGCAAATTTAACAAATATATGTATATGACTTATACACTTAAAACTTCAAAAGATTGCTATGAGAAATTGAAGAACTAAGAAAGAGAGAAACAATATGTGTATATGGATTGAAAATTCAATTGTTAAGATGGCCACTGACCTGATATTGATCTGTGGCTTCAATATAATGCAGGCCAAATTCCTGAGAGGATTTTATGTTTTCAGAACTTGATATGCTGATTTGTGATAGGTCTTAGTTAGTATTCGATCAAGGTTTGGGTGGTTTCAGATATATTTCCTGGCTACCCTACCTTCTATCTAACAACAGAGTGACCAAGCATAGAGGGATGCCTGAAGACCAACTAAGTACCCAGAGAAGTGGCAGGTAAGGAAAGGGGAAGGAAAGGAGGGAGGCACACGCTGATTCTAAAAGGTATACAGAAATACAAAGGACACCAAAAAGCCAAAATAATTTTGTAAAAAAAAAAAAAAAAAAAGTTAAAAAGATTCATATCCCTCAAGTTCAATTTACTACAAAATTACAGAAATCAAGACAGTTGTATTGGTTACTGATATAGTGATAGAGATACAGATCAATGGAATAGAGTCCAAAATAGACCTAGACATACATAGTCAACTGATTTTTGACAAAAGTGCCAAGGTAATTCAATGGGAAAATAGCCTTTTCAGCAAGGGGTCCCAGAACAACTGGATATTTATGTGCACATGAGGGTTAATTTTATGTGTCCATTTGGCCAAGCCCTACCAACATTTGGTCAAACACTATTCTTAATGTTTCTATGAGGGTGGTTTTTTTTAGGATGAAATTAGTGTTTACATGGTGAACTTTGAATAAAGCGAATTCATTATAACAAAAGTTGATCTCCTATGAGCAATTGCTCTTGTACTTGATTGCAACTTACGGCTCTTGAGCCTTCCAGCCTACTGCATTGAATTTGGGTTCACCAAGTCATCACACTCTATGAACTAATCCGTAAAATCAACCCCACACACACACAATTTTGTTTCTATTTCTCTGCAGAACACTAGTACATTGGAAGGAGAACCTTGAATGCTTGACCACACTGAAAATTCACTCAAAATAGATCATAGGCTTATATGTAAAAGCCAAATATATGAAATGTATAGAATGAAACATGCGAAAAATACTTATGACTTTGAATTGCAAGCAAAGGCTTTGTATTACAACATAAATGCTCTAACAATAAATGATAAAAATGACAAATTGGATTTAAGCAAAATAAAAAAAACTTTTGCTCCTCAAAAGACACCACTAAGAAAATTACAGTCAAGCCACAGACAGCATAAAATATTGTGGCAGGGGTTTTTTTTTTGTTGTTTTTTTTTTTTTTTGTGGTACTGGGGATGGAACTCAGGGGCATTCTACCTCCGAGCTACACCCCCAGTCCTATTTTTTATTCTTTTTATTTTGAAACCAAGTCTCACTAAGTTGCGGAGTGCCTCACTATGTGGCAGGTATTTTTAATAAAGACTTACACTCTGGATATATAAAGAACCCTTAATTATAGAAGAGAGATAACTTTGTCCTCCCCAAATAGGCAAAATGTTTGAACCAACATCATAAATGAAGATACTCACATGACAAATATGCACTTTTTTTGTGTGTGTGGTACTAGGGATTGAACTCAGGGGCGTTCTACCTCCGAGCTACAACCCCAGCCCTATATTTTTATTCTTTATTTTGAAACTAGGTCTCACTAAGTTGCGGATTGCCTCACTAGGTAGCTGAGGCTGGCCGCGAACCGGGATCCTCTGGTCTCAGCCTCCCAAATGCTGGGATTACAAGCGTATGCCACCACACACACCCGGCCAAATATGTGCTTGAAAAATGCTCAATATCATTAATTGCTAATGGGAGATGCAAAGTTAAACAAAATGAGGCACCACTGCATAGTCACTAGAATGGTTAAAATTAAAAAAAAAAAAACTGACAATACCAAGTACTACCAAGGACTTCAATCATCTGGATCTCTCTTATGTTGCTGGCAGAAATGCAAAATGGTATGACCTCTTTAGAAAACTGTTTGACAATTTCTTATAATGTTAAGAATACACCTCCCATGTGATCTGGGACTTCTATTAGGTATTTATTCAGGAGCACTGAAAATATATAACTGTAAAAAGCATATACAAATTGTTTATAGCAGCTTTATTCATAGTAACCAAGCCCAGAAAAAAAAATGACCATTAATAAGCAAGTGGTTAACAAATCTTTGTATACTCACACAATGGAATATTACTTGGCAGTAAAAAGGAACAAACTACTGATAAATTCAGCATGATTCACCTCAAAAACTAAGCAAAAGGAACTTGGTGCAAATAAATAAATACTGTTTGATTCCTTGCTACAAATTCCAAAAACAGACAAGACTAATCTATACTGATAGAAACAAGACTAGTGGTTGCTATTGTATGGCTCAGAGTGGTAGAGAGGTTGACCACACACTAGGATGTGGGAACTTTTACCTGTACTGAAAATGTTCTACATCAAGACTCGGATAGCTGTTAGATGTACATTCTCTTGAAACTCATCACACTGTACATTAAAACTGATGCATTTTATTGCATGTAAATTGTACCTCAATGAAGTCAATTTCCTAAATCATTTTCTAAAGACTATCCCACCCTGCCCCACATCAGTGCAAGATCTCTTTTGTTCTATAATTTCTACTTGCAAGCCTAAGGATCAGATCATACATCCCCCAGACCTTGACAGTTCCACTGAAAGGGAGGAATCTCAGATCTGACTGTGCATCATAATCACCTGGGCTGTACAATGGAAATACAGATTGCTGGGCCCTGTCCCCGGAAACTGACCTTTGTTCTACTTTAAGTCCCAGACAAAGACTTCAGCATTCTGTTCGCTGCTTACTCCCACTGCCCTGGATTTGGAGTCTCTGTTGAGAGACTCTGTGCTGACATTCAATTCCTTTTTATGGCTGAGGCTTCCATGTTTTTAAATAACTGCTTTTCAAATTTAAGCAGCTTGGGAAACAAATGATGTCACTCTCATCATTTATATACCAAATTATGTGTGCTCTGAGACAAATAAATATAATTCCTTTTTCTGGGGTCCTCTTCCCTTAGTAATCCCAGATTCTCCCAGGAAGAAGACACATGTAGGAATCGCTCTCTCTCTCTTTGTCCATGCTGGTCAGAGGAACAGGAACTTGGACTTTCCCATAAGATCCAGGATTTAGAATAAAATCAATCATTTAACAGCAAAACGTGACAAAGGACCTCTGCTCTGGTTCCTTGTCAACATGGCCCTAAGGTATTCTTACTATTAAACTATTTTGTTAAACCATAGAGTGCATTTTCTGTCATCTGTGGCACAAGACTGTAAAAATTGTAGTGGTTAGGAAATCTCTTTGTCTGAAAACCACTGATTGCTAGTTTGGTCTGATTAGGAAAATGTCAAAGATTGTTACCTCCAAACCCATGGATATCAGGAGTCCCATGAGGCTCTTGGCACACAGATGACCAGGACTTGCGACTTCCACCAAAGCAAGGTTTACCACCTTGGCTGAGAGAGTGGACTGTACATGTGCATAGGAAAGAAATCCTGATTCTGTGAATTGCAGGTCTTAGAAGACATTCTAAACTGGAAGATTTCTTTAAGCCTTACTCACCTTTTAACATAAATGCTTTAATCAATCAGGCCACACAGTAGTTGATGAGAACTCATTCATGGGTCTGGAACACCAGCTTACTGAGGAAGAAGCAAGATGAATCTCTGTGCATATCAGTGGAGCAGTTGGGGAGAGGAGAGGGTGCAGAAGGCAGATGGCAGCCAGAGGAAATTCAATAGCTGGAGTGCAATAAATGGGGTGAAAAGCGGACTCAGAAAGCACGAGGTGGTTTGGAATGCAGAAGGCAAGCTTGACCTTCTCTGCAGCTTTGCCTGGTGACAGCTGCTCTCAAACTTCTCTACGTTTTTGCCAACAAGGCTACTTTGGAAAGTAGAAAGCACATCTGCCATGATTCAGTCCAATTGCCACTACTGAAGCAAAAGGGAAAAAATGGAGACAAGCTCCTTACTTCCCTAAACATTCCCTGCTGTAAGTTTAATATTAATGGAATTTTCCTTGTCTAAGACCCCATAGGAATTCTAAAGGCATACTTTTCTTATTTTATTAAATTAATGATAATTTTAGGATTTTTAAAGACTCAACATTTTAGAACTAAAGAAGACAATGGGAATTGTTTAGTCAAAATTCTTAGTTGGAAGAATTTAAAATCTTTTATGCAAAATACAAATTATTAAGCACCTCATATGTGCCGTGGATCAGAAAGAACTAGAGAAATACCCTCAAATACCAAAATCTTCCTCTTTTGCCCATTCCACATGGATGACCATAAATTTCTCTAAATGTGGGGTCATAAGTTCTGTGAGCCACTATCTGCCATGTAAATTGTAATTCCTCATACTGTGTCTACCTCTTTTAGATGTCAGAAATAAACTGCTAGAGATACAGTAGTATATAAAACAGATAAAAATCTTGCTCCCAGTGAGCTTATCCTCTGGTGGAAGAAAATAACAAAAGTACATGAATAAGATAGTGGTAAGAAAGAAAACAACATTAAGCGAGATGGTAGAGAGATGGCAGGGCTGGTGGTGACTTGTTTAGATGGGTAATTACAAAAGGCTTTTCTGAGGAGGTAATACTTGAAGAGACATCAAGACATCAACGAAGGGAGAAAATAACCCGGCAGAAATTTGGAAGCAATATGCCAGACCAAAACGAATGAGCAAACAAAAAGAGCAAATGCAAAAACCCTGGGTGGGAATGAGTTGGCGTCTGTGAGGAACAGCGAGAAACCCATGGTGGCTAATGTGGAGTCAAGGAGGCAGAGCAATAGGAGGTGGGGTCAGAGACAAGCGAGGGGCAGATTATACAGCGATGTAGGGATGGATGGGAATGTAGGGATTTGAGGAGATGTAGGGACATCTGATTTCTGAAGGTCAGAGATATTCCCACCCCCACACTCCACAGAGAGTCCTAAAGGTAACTTAGAATCACCCTAAGTTTCTGAAGTCAAAACCTATCCTTATGATGCTATATGCCCCCCTTCATAATATGTTACAAAGTGGACTACAAAATAAGAGCAGATTGAGAAAGAGATGAGTAATCCCAACAGAAATAGGGTGACTAATAAAATTTTTAAAGGAAAGCTACGCATTGGAGATTTTACTAGAAATTTTAAACCATGGAAGATGTGATAGAATCAAAATGACTTAATCCTTATCCTGCTCCTAAATTCATCTTTCTACTAAGTGTACAGTCAATGTTATTTCTACAGATCTGTAAAGAGAAGCCTCTGGAAGTTCAGTCACTCATAAGCAATTCTTATGCAGTGAGTCCTCCAGGAATGGCCAGAGAAGAGCCCCAGATTAATGACAGGTCCTGCAGAGCCAGTGCCCAGACTTGTAATCCAGAGTGAAACCAGTGGCTGCCAGCTGGGCAGAATAAATGAGAAACATGGCACCTGTTACCTTGGTTTTCCATCCAAACCACAGATCACAGAGCACATTGCTAAGATGTAAATAGATCTGCTTTTAACAATGCAGACAATCTAAGTAGAACTATGCACAAATAAAAGTATAAAAATAAATTAGAATATACTTCATGCAAAAAAAAAACTCTTCCCAAAGGACTATCTGCCCAGAATAAACCTTGAAATCAATTAGTTAATAGTTTTTTGAAACTAGTATATGTATTGGTTCTCAGTAAGTAGCACTCTTTCATTACACATACATACACACACACACACACACACACACACACACACACACACATATATGTATATATATAATGATTATTTTTATCTACAGTTTATATACTTTATCATGCTGCTCAAGAAGTTAGTCCAGAAAAGGAAAATTCCTAGACAGTTATAAAGAAGTAAAAAGAAAAAAGTAATGTCATGTAATAAAATCTTAATTTTAAGCATTAGGAAAGAGATCTAAATCTTCTACTAATTAAAAAAAATCAATCTCTCC
The DNA here is from genome assembly GCA_004027655.1 of Graphiurus murinus. Lineage (NCBI taxonomy): Eukaryota > Metazoa > Chordata > Mammalia > Rodentia > Gliridae > Graphiurus > Graphiurus murinus. The sequence goes on from PVLC010025020.1 coordinate 16,293, forward strand.
TCCCCTCTACTAAATGCATAATAAACAAGTACACAAGAATTATCAGTTTGAAGGGATATCAAGTTATTCAAATCTTATACAGTCTCACTTTCTCAAATGAGCTAAGATCTAGAAATTGCCTGTCCTAAATGGAAATAAAGACCTCATCCCAACTGATCCCAGGTCAATATTCAGTCAAGAACCAGTATTGCTGACCAATAAGTAAATGAAAGATGTGGAGTTGAATTTTTCCTTATATGGGAAATGGATTCAGAGAGGAATCTGAGAGACCAGAAGAGAAACACTTAGGAGCAATACAAGGAATTACTACTTACATCGCAGGTAGTGACCTGAATAACTTACACCCCCACATCAAAAGACATGGGGCCACAAGCTAGGTGGGTAAATAGGGGCACATCTCTGGCTCTGTCTAGTGCCTTTAGGGAGGACAGATATGTCTCTCCCAGATGTGCCTCAGAGACACAGTATACCCAGTATATAGGCAAATCTTAAGAGTGGGTGTTCTAAAAGTACAGGGTTTAAGATATTAAGATGCAATGAAGCCGGGCATGGTGGCACACGCTTGTAATTCCAGCATTTTGGAGGCTGAGACCGGAAGATCCGGGTTCACGGCCAGCCTCAGCTACTTAGCGAGGCACTCTGCAACTTAGTGAGACCCTGTTTCAAAATAAAGAATAAAAAATAGGGCTGGGGGTATAGCTCAGAGGTAGAATGCCCCTGAGTTCAATCCCCAGTACCGCAAAAAAAAAAAGCAATGAACTTTATTTCCCTACATTATCTTGGCAGTTTAAGGATTTCAGAAAAGAATTTTAGCAATTCATAAGAGTTCATGTTTAGTAGACTGTTGCCCGAAGAGTATTTCTCTTAGAAATATTTAAGTTATTGACTAAACCTAGACCTCTGTTTCTACTCAACTAGACATTTCATGTCTTTCCATGCTTACCTCTCGGACTGCTCTCTGACTAATCCATGCCCTGGAATATTCTTTAAATTCCTAAAGTGTTGTCTTTTTCAAATCATTTTTATTTAAAATATATTATCCTAGAGAATTCCTTCCTTCCTTTCACTTCTTCTGAAATGTATTGATCACTTTACTTTGTGTAAGTACTGTTTCTAATCAATTTCTAATTTAGTCTGATTTCAATTTTTAAATTTAATCTTCACTATTAAATTTATTTATTCTCTCCCTCTTACATCCTCTATATATTAGCTATAAAGACTGCTTGACTCCTCTTTGAATCCTGGTAACTGACACTCTTATTCTTTCAAAGAAGTAAAACTTTGACCAAAATTTTTGTATAACTTAAGTGTACACTATGTTTATCATGTGGTTCACTGCAGTATAATGAAAAAATTAAATTTTCCATTTCAATTCAATTAGCTATTAAGTGCTAGCTCTATAATGTCATCAGAACAGCATAGCAGGCCCTAGAACAGGATTGGGGGAGAGGGAGTGAGAGAGGGAGGGAGAAAGGGTAGCAGGAAGGTGAAGGAGTAGCGTGCTACCTCATACTTCCCATAAACTCCAAAATATGTCTCCTCTTCCTATGTTTTTGTTTTTGTTTTTTGGTACGGGGGATAGAGGTGCTCTACCTCTGTGCTACACCCCCTGTCCTATTTTAATTTTTTTGTTTTGTTTTGTTTTGTTTTGTGGTATTGGGGATGGAACCCAGAGACATTCTTCCTCCCAGCTACACCCCGGGCCCTATTTTTTATTCTTTATTTTGAAACAGCATCTCACTAAGTTGCAGAGGGCCTCACTAAGTAGCTGAGGCTGGCCGCAAACCTGTAATCCTCTGGTCTCAGCCTCCCAAGTACTGAGATTACAAGTATGTGCCACCACACCTTGCTTGTTTGTTTTTTTTTCCCCCCTTATTTATTCATTGGTGCATTGTAATCATACATCTTTGTTAGGTACAAGCTGATAAAGACATGTATGCACACATTTCTCATTTAACCCCTTCCCCAATTCCCTCCCCACTCCCTCTTCCTCCCTCCTTCTCAAGTTCAGTTTAGTGATTGACTTTGATATATTTGTGAAAGTACATCATGTGCATTAGGGTGCTCCCCCAGCCATCACCTTCAGTTAAGTCAACTTATTTGCTTATCCAGAGTTTCTTCTTTTTCATCTAGAGTCCCTCTTATGTCCCATCTTCTCCCTAGCATCCACATATTAGGGAGAACATATGCTTTTTTACCCTTTGTGATTGACTAATCTCACTTAACATAATGTTTTCCAGTTGCATCCATTTCCCTGCAAATAACATGATTTTGTTCTTCTTTATGGCTGAGTAAAATTCCATTGTGTACGTATCCCATAGTTTTGTAATCCATTCATCTATCGATAGACATCTTGGCTGCTTCCATAGTTTGGCAACTGTGAATTGTGCAGCTGTAAACATTTTTTTTTTAAACAGACTCTCAGTAAGTTGCTGAAGCTGGTCTTAAACCTGTAAGGTTCCTGTCTCAACCTCCCAAGTACTAGAATTATAGTTGTGTGCTACCACACTTGGCTGAGAACAGTTTTCAATGTGATTGTGCAAAAGTGTGCATATTTTCAGACCAAGGAGGAGGGTATATGTGCTGGAGGGAAGAGGTAGAGAGAAAACATTTGCTAGACCTAATCATCAATGGTAAAAGAGCTTTTGTTTTTCCCCAAAATTACAACTTAGCCTCCTGTTAAAACTCTACTGCTAGGTCGGTCTGGATCTGTTCTAAGTCCCGAATCTCAAAGGCTGCAGAGTTTGAATCTGGGCTTCTAAAACCATCAGTGACTGACCTGCTCATAATGGGAAGTGCAGGCTGCTCAAACCCCAGAGCCACAGAAATAAGGCAGGAGAAGCCTCGTTGTGCTCCAGGACAGCTGACTCCATCCTGCAGGAATGTAGAAAACAGCAGCTTTCCCGGACAGAGACCCTAAACTATACTTTTAGGTGATGTAATCCAAGCTAAGCATCCTTACATGGCAGGCTACAAAGCCAGGGGGAATTCTATCAGTCCCACAATCCTTCTCGAACTGTTTTGTCACCAGGGAGCTGGAATTACAAAAAATGAAAATTATCTAGGAAAATTCACAGAGTACTGAAATGGTAATCACAGCTGCTCTCTGGAGGCTGCATATGCCGGGAATTAACCAGCTCTACTCTTCTCTAATGTTTACAACAAGCAGAGAAGATATTTTACGAACAAGGAAATGAGGGCCCAGAGAGACTAAGTACCAGTAAGTGCCAAAGCTGGTACTAGAATCCAGGCCCCTCTCAGTGTTTCTCAAAAGGGTGATTTTGCCTACTAAGAGACATTTAGTAAGGTTTGACAACATTTTTGGTGACATGACTAGAGAGGATGTTACTGGCATCTAGTGGGTAGAGACCAGAGATGCTGCTGAACACCATACAATGCACAAGGCATTCCCACAATACAGAATTACTCAGGCCAAAACGGCATTAGTTCTGGGATTAAGAACCCTCAAGTCTACCTGAGTCTAAGACGGACTCTGTTCTTCACATCCAGCATCGAAGACATCCAGAGAGACAAATGAGGCTCTGAGGGAAGGCTGAGGGGCAAAAGGGGATCACAGGAAAACTATTGGATTAAGGTAGAGATTTCCATTCAGTTATAATGGAGGAAAGAGAATATGGAATAAATGAAAGCCAATAAATCTCCAATTGTTTCAATTAACTATCACCTTCATATAGGAGGCCCAGCACGGTCAAGGAAACAGAAAACCAGGGTAATGGATTTGGACAAAACCAGACATTCCAGTCCAGGGTGCTTCAAGCTCTGGCCACCTTCTGACCATCATCCCCTGCCTGGAGACGGGTAGAGTAATCAAGGCAGCCTGTTGCACCGGCTTATCTCAGCACCTTGGCTGGCTGGGAACGAGCCCCAGGACCCACTTCATTACAGGCCCACCCTGTAGCTGTCAGCACCTGGAGCTAGGCCAGTGGGCCTGGAACGCACAGCTGGTACCAGACACCTGGGCCTGTTCTCTGTCTTCCCTTCCTAATAAATAGCTTTCCTGGGACTGCTGCCACAGATCAGTGTCAGTGTGAACCTCCCTGTTGGTCAACCAGCCATTTCTCTATGCCTGCTTGGAGCATGAAAAACGGAAGCTTTCTAGGATCATAGTTTTGTATAAATTAGATGCTCTCTCACACGTTTTTTTCCATCATTAACCAGTCATAAACCAATGTAGGAAGCAATCTCTTCGCTCCTCTGCGATGTTCTCTTTATTCCCTTCCAGCATATGGCCCTGCCAGGGGAGTCACACAGGGAATGCAGCAGAAGCCTGTGTGCCTTCCTCAGTGGGCCTACTCTAGTTGAAGACATTGCCTTCTCCTGCCCACTCGCAGAAGACATTGTCCTTCCCTGGCAGAGAACCCACCTCCCAAGCTGTATCTACCTGCTCACCTGTGTGTTTATCCAGCAGGGCTGTGAGCTTGCTTGCAGTTCTCTTGTCTGTGAGTTTGCGTGGCTGTTTTACAGGGTACTCTCCACATACAGCAGTAGGCCCGGTACTGATGGGTGGGTCAAATGATATTAGCTAAGTGAATAAATGGGAGTACTGTGCAAATATCCTTTACAGCAGTTATCTTACTGCATTTTCACTTTCAGGTGTCTGACTCCTCTACAAAACAGCAAGTTCCTAGAAGGCAAGGCCAGGCCTGCTCCTCTGTAGCCCCAATTCCTAGGACATTAGTAGGAGCTGAAATGACTGAATGAGTGTAAAGAAGAAGTCTAGGTTTGAGAATGTCAGGGAGCATTCTACCTCTGAGCTGCACCCACAGTCCTATTTTATTTTTTACTTTGAAACAGCTAAGTTACTGAAGGCCTCACTAAATTGCTAAGGCTGGCCTCGAACCTGAGATCTTCCCATCTCAGCCTCCCAAGTACTGAGATTGCAGACATGTGTCACCATACCTAGCTGAGAATGTATTTATATTCTATTTCCAATGTCAAAACAGAGCACTAGAGGTTACACACTGTATACATTTATCAAAAGTCACAGAACTGTACACTAAACAGTATGAACTTTGCTATGTATAAATTCAGTGCTAATTATAATCCTGAAAGATATCATCTTAAACACCATAATTCCAAATCCTGGAATCCAGGAAACCCCAAATCCCTAAAGTCTAAACTCTCAAAATCACAATTCTGAAAGGCTAAAACCCTGACTGTTGAAATCCTAAAAGCTGAACTCCCCAGAATGGCAATTCCCATTGGGGAAGAGGGCTTATTTAAAAGGGATAAAAATCCCTTCTGGAGAAGGAATTAGTGTAGTTTGGTTGTACACAGGATATTGGATCATGAATAGCTAGAAACCCAGTAGAGCATTATTTTTGATGTGCCTGTGACAGTGTTTCCAGAGGTAACTGTGTGAGTCTATGTGGACTAGCTGGGAAAGAACCATCCTCGATGTTGATTGGCAGCATCCAATCAGCCTGGGGCCTGAAAAGATCAAATATGGGAAGAAAATTGGCCCCTTGGAGCTGGGCCGCAGTTTCCTTCTGCTGCCTTGAACATCAGAGCTCAAAGGCCTTTGGACTCCGAGACTCACACCAGTGGCCGCTCGGTCCTCAGGCCTTTGGCCTCAGACTAAGTTACACTCTCAGCTTCCTGGACCTTGGACAAATCTTTGGACATGGACTAAACCACGCCACCAAGACCTCAGCTCTTTGAGGACAGCATATGCAGTGGTGACGCATCTCAGATGTTTGTTGATCTGGTCAAAAGACTTAGGTTGTCCATCACAGTAGTTCAGAGGAACACAGTTCTAAAGCTGAATGCACACCATCTTCAATCACAATGATACGGTTTATACGTTTTGCTTTGGGAAACTATTTCTTTATGGTTCCACCTTTTTGAACCATATTCTTTATGTATATTATTCATCTGTTCATAGCTTATCTCCATGCAACTTCCATTAGTAAATCTTTTTAAACTTGCAAAAATGTGTATGTCATCGTTAGCTCTTTTATTGTATGAAGTGACCTATAAAGTGTTTTGTCATGCATGTATTGCAAATAAATCTCCGTTGAAAGATGTAACTAAATTTTTTTTTTTTTGAGGTACTGGGGATTGAACTCAGAGACATTCTACCTCCGAGCTATACCCCCAGCCCTATTTTTTTTTATTCTTTATTTTGAAACCGAGTCTCACTAAGTTGTGGAGTGCCTCACTAGGTAGCTGAGGCTGGCCGCGAACCCGGATCCTCCGGTCTCAGACTCCCAAATGCTGGGATTACAAGCGTGCGCCACCACGCCTGGCTTGTAACTACATTTTTTAAAAAAAATTTTTAAATTATTTTCTCCAGAATTATTTTTTCAGAACTTTGATCTTTTGGGATTTCAGCATTTGGGATTATAGTATTTGGGATTGTGTATTCAGGATATGTCCCAAACCCATGTAAATCAATTTTTTAATGTAGAAAGATATGAAAAACATAGCAGGGAAAATGAATATCTTCCATTACAAAATTTTAAAGCAATTTTCTTCCTTACACAAGTTATTTTTTAAAAAAGTATGTTGTTATATAGTAACATCACCTCACTGGCAAACAAAAAGGATCACTTAACTATCTTTAGAATGTCGATATAATCTTATTTTATATAAAAGAGTTCTCTGTAAAAACAAGGCACTTCCAGTTCTTTTAGGCAAAATTTGGCTACAGAGATGTCTTCAGAGACTAAATGTTCTTTTAGCAGAATATTACTCTATTAGATTTTTTTAAATGGTATGTGTAAGAATTCCTGAGTTTTAAAAATTGTTTTGCCTGAGGGATTTTATTTACCTCTCGCGTAACATATTACATCATAGAAGAGCATGCATAAAGAGCCATGAACTGCTTTCTAGGGACACATAGACTGAATATGGCACCACATTAACAGAATATATTCATAATTTAAAACACTTCATAATTTCAAATAAATCAACAGTTTTTAAATGGCAAAAATAAATAATAAGAACATCAGAGATCTTATCTTTGATACAGAACAGAATTTCCATGGCATTTCTTGCTTTCTTCTATGATTCAGCTCACACCAAAATCATGAATTTCTCAATTCTCTGGGCATTTTCTGTTTGTGTCTCTTGAGACTAGGATCACTAGTGTAAGGCAGATTCAGTCTCGGCTACATGTAAACTGGATATAGTACAAGGTTTGCATGTGTGTTGCTTTGTTTGACCTTCAACTTTTTTGAATTTGTTGTTAACATTTTCAAAACTGGCAATTTCCTGTACTGGTTTTTCTTGAAAAATCAAAAACACCTGACAGTGCTAGGTCCATGTTTCCATGTGGCTGGAGCCAAGCAATGGCTGCTTTCTGTAGAAAGAGTTTGAGCCTTCTAGTTTGCCAGGGTTCTCACATCTGTGTGACTTCCTTGATCTTTGTGGACTTGGCTTTGTGACTCCCAGCCTAAGAAATAGCCAAAGTATATATAATATTGGAGTAAACTCTCTTGTCATAGTTAAGCAGACTAAGGCTATTGTTGAGAACCTCATGACCAGAGTTGGACTAAAGCACTTGGTCATGTTGACCAATGCCACAAAACTGGAGGAAGGCTCACAGACTTTGAGAAGCAGGATGTGTCCATGGGTTCTGCAGATGGCCATAGGATGGTCTGCTGATAGTGGATGGTATATACCTGCAAGAACAGTGGCATTGTACTAACAACATAATGGTATCATTCCGGGACTTGAAGGTGATGGCCTCTGACAGGCTATGTCATGGTGATTTCCTTCTCCACAGGGATCACAACCATGTAGAAGCAGGGATTCTGTAGGAGTGTCTCTTGCTTCAGGAGCTACTGGTTATCATCAGTGTCACTACTATCTGATGAGGCTGGGACAGGA
>PVLC010025021.1:0-24060 GCA_004027655.1 Graphiurus murinus
GCGCACGCTTGTAATCCCAGCATTCGGGAGGCTGAGACCGGAGGATCCTGGTTCGCGGCCAGCCTCAGCTACCTAGTGAGGCACTCCGCAACTTAGTGAGACTCGGTTTCAAAATAAAGAATAAAAAATAGGGCTGGGGGTATAGCTCGGAGGTAGAATGCCCCTGAGTTCAATCCCCAGTACCGCAAAAAAAAAAAAAGTTAGAAACATTGCAAATTTAATAGCAACAAAAATATTAAAAATCATAAATAAATTATTCAGACATGTAAACTCTTATGAAGAAAATTAGAAGATATTAATGAAGACATATAGGAAGACCTAAATAGATATAATATTTTCTACATTGATGTATAGGAAAACCCAATATAATAAAATGCCAATTGTCTTTCAAATATATCCAAAATTCAAAGAGCAAAGGATGAAGGGGATAAAAAGCCAGGAAGACTTTCAAGAATGGTAGACATCACTGATGTCTGATGGAGACACTGGAAATGATGTATAACCAAATGATGAATGCTGTAAAGCATCTGTACTCCACCATAAAAAAATAACTTCATCTTTTTTTTTCTTTATTCTGAGACAGGGTCTTACTATGTTTCTGAGGCTGGTCTCAAACTCCTGGGCTTAAATAATCCTCCTGCCTCAGCTTCCCAAGTAGCTGGGACTACAGATATGAACTGCCACACCTAGATGATATTTTAAATAATGTAATTCTTTTTTCTTTCTTCCTTTTTTTTTTTTTTTTTGGTGTGTGTTGGGGGTGGGGGTACTAAAAGAGTTGAACCCAGGGGCATTCTACCTTCGAGCTACACCTCCAGCCATATATATATACTTTTTTACTTTGAAACAGGATCTCCCTAAGTTACTGAGGGTCTTACTAAGTTGCTGAGGCTGGCCTCGAACTTATGATCCTTCTGTCTCAACCTACCAAGTACTTGGTTTATAGGTATGCACCACCATACCTGGTTAATTCTGTTTTTAAAGAAAGCAGTACTTGAGAATTTATATATTTATATTTGTTATGGTAAATAAGAGGTTTTGGGTTTTTTTTTTTTTTTTTTTTTTTTTTTTTTTTTTTTTTTTTTTTTTTTTTTTTTTTTTTTTTTTTTTTTTTTTTTTTTTTTTTTTTTTTTTTTTTTTTTTTTTTTTTTTTTTTTTTTTTTTTTTTTTTTTTTTTTTTCTTCTTCTTCTTCTTCTTCTTCTTCTTCTTCTTCTTCTTCTTCTTCTTCTTCTTCTTCTTAGTGCTGGAGACTGAATGTGGGGCCTCATACAAGCTAGGCAAGTTCTACCACTGAGTTACACCCCTAACCTCAACAGTGGTAAATTCTTTTTTGTGGGGAGGGTAGGTACTGGAGATTGAACCCAGGGACATTCTACCTCTGAGCCACACCTCCAGCCCTTTTTATTTTTTTATTCTGAGACAGGGTCTCATTAAGTTGCCGAGGCTGGCCTCAAACATGCAATCCTCCTATCTCTGCCTCCCTAGTACTGAGATTGCAGATGCATGTCACCATGCCCAGCTTTAATACACCCATTTAAAAATAAAAATAAAAATAAAAATAAATAAATAAAAATTATCTTTGGGGGAAGGGGTCAGAATAAATGTAACAGAATCTTAACATCTTAATCTAGTGTCTGGCTAGAATACTGACTGCAACATCCCTCTAACTCCATTTTTTTCTTATGGTTAGGACTGGGAAGGACAATAGGTATAGAGAACAAGAGCCATGGTGTGTGACATCCTAAGTCTCTTACTCATCTTTTTCCACTACCTACTTCTTTACAGCAAAGGTCACATGTGCCTTCTACCCCACTGCAGGCAGAGTTCTATAGAGAGATAGAAACATTTAGAAAGTTCTTTTCACTTTCTCGACAATACCTGACTTTCATCATGACGAGGTCACCTTTGATACTCCAAGCTGATGGGTGGCCTCCCTTTCCCAGTAGTTACTGGTCCTTTATCTACCTCCTGGGCCAAGAGTCCTCATGACTAAGGTTTGAGGCAGGCCTGCTATCTTCATTTGTCTCTCTTTTGGCACTAATACAATCAAATTCAAGAAATTCTGCATTTTTATGTATCCACACAGTAGTACAAAAAAATTAATCAACTTAATGACTAGTGACCACAAGTCCAATAATCTTATAGACTACCCTACTTACATCCTTCTTGGAAAAGAAATTTTTAAAAAAATCTTAAGAGGTCAAGTTGTTTTTAATTAGAGCATAAATATATCAAGAGAAACCCTATGTTGAAAATGTTACTTTCAGTAAATTTTTATCTACTACAAATGATGTAATCAATGTGAATAGGAATGGGGAAAATAAAGAAAGTAAAAATATTTATCTTGTTAATGTGAAAGCAGAGTATTTTTTTTTCTCCTTTATACTTCTGATATCTTGTCATAATGTCGGTTTTAGGGAGTTATTATCTCAATTGATCAGTCAATCTGGAAATGCAAAAGAAAAAGACCACGAAAGGCTGAATTTCTCTCAAGGGTTACCAGCCACTTTCTAGTTACTTCACCTTGTATAGTTCAATGAGAGCTTCACAGTAAAAGGGGACATTTCTCAAAGCCTCTGCCAGTCTCCCTTTTCCCAACACCTGACCAGGACTACCTTACTGCAGCTGTGGAATTCCCATTGTGAAATTCCTTGGGCAGCTCTCAGCTCTCAGATTGTCCATGTCAGCTTTCAGCTTTAGGGAGCCAGAGCAAGTGAAATGCATGAATATCATTGTCAGGAAAAAGTAAGACATCATTACTTCTGTGAATCTCAGCATGATGAAGCTTCTTTGAACCAGGAACACTTGTGTTTTAAGTGTGTTAATGGTACCTTAGTAGAAAAGATATGTTGAAGCCAGGCATGGTGTTGCACACTTGTAATCCCAGGACTTGGGAGGCTGAGACAGGTGGATCATAGGTTCACAGTCAACCTCAGCGACCTAGTGAGGCCTTCTGCAACTGAGTGAGACATTGTTTCAAAATAAAGAATAAACAGTAGGGCTGGAGTGTAACTCAGAGATATAAAGCAGGAGGATTGCAAGTTCAAGGCCAGCCTGGACAACTTAATGAGATCCTATTTCAAGTCAATTAAAAAAAAAAAAAGTGCTGGAGCCAGTTTCAGTGTTGCAAACCTGTAATCCCAGGACTTGGGAGGCTGAGACAGGAGAATTTCAAGTGTGAGGTCAGCCTCAGCAATTCAGCAAGACTGCATTTCAAAATAAAAAGAGCTGGGGGTATAGGTCAAAGGTAGAATGCCCCTGGGTTCAAGAAAAAAAAGACCAAGGATATAGCTCAGTGGTAGAGCACCCCTGGGCCCAGTCCTGGTAGGAAGGAAGGAAGGAAGGGCAGGCAAGTGGTATTAAAATATCAATGAAATTGCTGACAATGGTTTGCAACAAGCCACTATCGTCCTGAGGGAAGAGGATCTAAATTATTCTTTCTTCTCCTAAATATTCCAACAACCAAATCTGGAGCACCTGCTCAAGTCATTCCCTTGTCTCTCCCAGAAGTTATTACCTCTGTCAGTTAGGTCTAGAGATCCCAGATATATATTATACTAGATGCAGACTTCAATCACAAAAGCTAGTATGGTGCGTGGCAGCCTCACATGACAAGTGGCAATGAAATAAAAATGTTTGTCGTCTTCTCCCACTACAGAAACTCAAGAGTGACTCTTTCCAAAGACTGAGATGCCATCTTGGAGAGCAGATAAACAGAAGGGTGAGAAACTGAAGTTTCTGAGAGAGTAAGCATTTTTCCTAGCTATTAAGGACTACCCAAAGATAATGTAAATTTACTGAATCAGATTAAGAAATAAACCAACCAGAGTAGACTTCAAGTTAGTATACAGAGAGCAAAAATAAGGGAACTATGTTTTCTCTGTCCATCTGAATTTTATTTTACCCCACTATTAGAATAAATCTGGAAATGATTGTTTGAAGACAGTAGATAATACAAGTTTGCCAAATCATGTAGTCTCAGTACGGTAAACAAGGACTTTTACATCAAAATCAGAATCCCAAAATTTGGATGTACCCCTTAAAATTTGGAAATTTATTATGAAGATAAAGAAGAGGAAATAGCAGGATATTTGTTTGTTTTGATTTGATTTGGTACTGGGGATTGAATCTAGGGGCATTCTACCTTTGAGCTATACCCCCAGTCCTATTTTTCATTCTTTATTTTGAAACAGGGTCTCACTAAGTTGCGGAGTGCCTCACTAGGTAGCTGAGGCTGGCCTCGAACTCGGATCCTCCGGTCTCAGCCTCCCAAATGCTGGGATTACAAGCGTGTGCCACCATGCCCGGCTAATCCAGGGACATTCTACCTCTAGGCTGTACCCCCAGCCCATTTTTTGTTTGTTTTCTAATTCTGAAATAGAGTCTTGCTAAATTGCTGAGGCTAGCCCTGAATCGCCATCCTCCTGTCTCAACCTCCTAAGTACAGAGATTACGGGTATGTGCCACCATGCCTGGCTGAAATAGCATTTTTTGTTTGTTTGTTTGTTTATTGTAGTATGAGGGATAGAATCCAGGGATGTTCTAACTCCGAGCTACACCCAGCCCTTTTTTATTTTTTGTTTTGAAACAAAGTCTTGCTAGATTGTTGAAAGTCTTGCTAAGTTGCTGCCTCTGTCCTCAATTTTGCAATTCTCCTGTCTAGGCCTCTCAAGTCCTGGGATTACAGGTATGTGCCACCACACCCAGCTGAAATAGCAATTGTATATGAATAATTTCCCTAAATTATGGTGAAGGCTGAAAATATAATAGCACAAAGATGTTGGCAGATTTTATACAGATAAAATAAGTTAGTAAACAATAACAACAAAACAAAACTTTGGGAGATAAGCTTTTCAATAAGCACAATGAGTGATGTGTGCATGTATGCCTCTGCCAACCTGTACTTCATCAAGATGTATGATTACAATGCACCAATACATTTTTTAAAAAAGCACAATTTATTACTCCTGCAGAGATCACCATGGAGCTAGGTTGGCCATTGATATGATGTAGAATAGACCCAAAACCACTAACCAGGTAACAGTTCTCATGTTTTCTGCATCTATATCTATTATAGTATAATATAGTATAGCTGTGTTCTAGGTTGGATAAAAAATATCCCCCAGAAAAGCTACGTGTTAGACAATGCAGCCAGGTTTGGAAGTGGAGCATGGCTATGAGGAAGTGGGTCACTAGTAGCATGGCCTTGGAGACTGTAACTGTCCCTGGCCCCCTTCTCTCTGACTCTCTGCTTCTTGGTCTCCATGAGGGAGGTAAGAGCAGTTTTTTTCTCCACCATGCCCTAAAATCCTGCTGCTGAGCCTCTTCTGCCCTGGAGCCAGCCAATCATGGACTGACCTTTGAAACAGTCAGCCCCAAATAAACCTTTCTTCCTCTGAGTTGTAGTTGACAGGTATTTTGGTCACAGCGACAAAAAGCAGACTAAAACAATTGCTAAATACGACATGAAGAAATTCTTATAGATACACTATTGGTATATCATGGTAGGTAGGGCCAGTCTGAAAAGGGTTGCTTGGAAGAAATAAGTATGAAATACTCTTGAAAGAAAATAAAGTAGATACACAGAGAGAAGTGAGGAGATCTGAAAAGCAGATGTTTGTAAGACATGAGTGAGAGAGGTATAGAAAACCACACAAATTGTGGTGAGAAAGTAGTTTCTAAAGGATATTGATAACAAAATAATAATGCAATCTGAGTGGCAGGTGCTTGTCTATGCAATCTACATAGATCAGTTCATTTAAGCTCTTGAAGCCCTTTGAGGTAGCTGCTACTCAAATTAGCATATTCATTTTACAAATAAAGAAACTGAGCACAGAGAGGGAACGAAACTTACCCACATTCATCAGTGCCAGGAGACCAGCACAGGTTCACCAGCTCCTGAGTGCCTGCTCTTTTCCTAACTTCTATATAACTCTATTACTCTAAAACACAAAAGGAATTTAGATTTTTAAGCAATATGCAATTTGAGTTTGGGGGCAATTAGGACTCACAGTAAATTTTTAACAATTTTATGCCCAAATGTGAGAGTAATTCCATTTTCTTTTTTGTTGGGATAAATACACACTAAAAACCCACTTTGACCTTCTAAATTAATGAAAAAGCAATTCCATTTTGGGAATTTATATAACAGATATAGCACACATATGCATGGAGACATATGCCCAAGCATATTTATTGCAGTGTTTGTGTTCACAAAAGACAGGAGATCAATCTAAATGTTTAGCAATAGAAAACCAATTAAATAAATTACATTTCATCCATGCAATAGATTACCTCCTTCAAAAGAATGGGGAGAGATCTATATACACTGACGCATAGAGTGAGCTCCAGCATGTACTGTTAACTGTAAAAGGCAAGGAGCAGAAGACTGTGTGGCAGATTTATTCCAATTGCTTATTCTTGTTTGCTCTCCAACCTTGTCTGTTATTTCCCTTTTGAAAGCAACCCATGTGGATGACATCTCTGGGCTCCGAGGTCCCCTGGATGCTGGGTATTTGGGTCAGTGGAGGCTCCAGCATGGGACCAGAGGAGAGAAGAATAAGGGCAGAGGAGTGCTCCTTTCCTCTCTGCCTCTTCTGGTTGCAGCCTTCCTCTCTTACCGGATCTCCTCTTTCCAAATGCAGGTAACAACTCACGTTCCTGCTTCCTTTAAGTGAGTGCGTCTAACAGCTACACAGCCATGATATTGGCCTATAGAACCAACCCTTATGGTTCCACTATATATGATGGTTCCAGACTGTTTCAAAATAAAAAAGAAAAGAAAAAAGTGTTGGGAGCATTATGGCATTATGGCACATGCCTGTAATCCTAGTACTTGGAAAGCTAAGTCAGGAGAATCACAGGTTCCAGGCCAGCTTCAGCAACTTAGCAAGACCCTGTTACAAAAAAATTAATTAATTAATTAAAAAGGTTGGGGGTATAGCTCAGAGACAGAATGCCCCTGGTTTCAACCCCCAGTAAGCCCCTCCCAAACTCATATTTGATAATTACTTTGTCAAGAAACTGTTCTCCAATTTCTCAAATTTGAATGTGCCTTTCCCTTCCCAATTACAGCCAAACTATGCTACTAGTTTAAAAAGAAAAAGTGGTAGTAAAGAAATATATACTCAATTATGTATAGGTAAAAACATATAGAGAGAATACATTGAGAATGGTATAGTAAAAATGCTAACAATGACTGTCAGAGAGAGGAAATGTCACTGGGTTAGGAATGGGAGGAAGTCTTATCTTCCTGGTATATCCTTTTATATTGTTTTTGCTTCTTACCATGTCAATGTATTAGCTGTTAAGATAAACAATAAAATAAAATGTTAAGAAAATAATCCCAGCCGGGCATGGTGTCGCACGCTTGTAATACCAGCATTTGGGAGGCTGAGACCGGAGGATCCGGGTTCTCGGCCAGCCTCAGCTACCTAGTGAGGCACTCTGAAACTTAGTGAGACCCTGTTTCAAAATTAAAAAATAAAAAATAGGGCTGGGGGTTTAACTTGGAGGTAGAATGCACCTGAGTTCAATCCCCAGTACAGAAAAAAAAAAGAAAAGAAAAGAATCCCAACTTTACCTCCAAGACAGGAAAACTCCGTGAAGAAACTGTCCCACATGGCCCAAAGTCCAAGTTAGAGAACATGTATAGATAAAATTTAATACATGTATAGTCCATGAAATTGAATTGGATAGAGATAAATTCTCCTCAAATATTATTTTGCAGATACTTTGTAGGATCTAACATAGTCCTATACACATTAACATGTATTCTCTACTTTGGAATCATTTGCTATTATGTTATTTAAGTTTTTGTTTAATTTAAATTACAAATACATTTCCCACAGTAGTCATGATTTTCATTTGGACTAACTCTAACAATTATTTACACTTACCTTTGGCTTTATGGAGTACAAGCTCACCAGTGGTAATGAGTGCAGGTCACCTCAGGCCACAGGAAATAAAGCCCTAAGGCCAGGACTTAAACTTTTCCATCACATCTTGAAGCCACAGTTTTACAGTGAGTGCAAAAATTAACTTGTCTTTTTTTTTTTTTTTCCTTTTTGGCAACAATTTAGCAAAGGCATATGCTTCAAACTCAAATGACTTCACTTCAAATTGAAATTAAGAAATGTTTTGAAGCATAGTCATTTGATAATAATTTGCCTCAAAACCAGCAGCATGCTTCTTTTTAATTCGACCCATGTCTTTAACATGTGACTCAACAATGTGGTAAAAGCAAAAACAAAGTGCTCTCAAAAATAGTCCCCAAATATATTCCAGTGCGTGGTTTCTCAGTGGTTGTGTTTCTTTGTTATTTAGGTGCCTGCTTTATGAGCTCTATGACTATGAGCAAGCGCCACCATTTTCTTCTTTGTTGTGATGACAGCAACTGCTCTGAGAAAGAGGAGCTGGGTTTCTGCCAAGAACCTGCTCTCCACTAGCGTGGGGTTCAGCTCTCAAGGCCTAACTGTTCCTCCTTCCTCCCAGAGACCACTGGCTACCTTATTACTAGGAGGTTTGGCCCTTTGGCAGCACAACTACAGTCCAGAATCCCCACCAAATTGTAACCTTAGAGATGCCAATGGCACGGAGAAACTAATCTAGACAGAAGGACAAAATGACAAATGCAGTAGTACGCATATATATAGAGAGAGAGCCTCTAAGTTACTTGGCAGTTTTCTTGACTTACAAAAACAAAACCAAGTCGGGCGTGGTGGTGCACGCTTGTAATCGCAGTACTTGGGAGGCTGATATAGGAGGATCCGGGTTTGTGGCCAGTCTCAGCTACTTAGTGAGACCCTCTGCAACTTAGTGAGACCCTGTTTCAAAATAAAGAATAAAAAATAGGACTGTGGGTATAGCACGGAGGTAGAATGCCCCTGTGTTTAAAGTTCCGTCCCCAGTACTGCAAAAGAAAAAACAAAACAAAAAACAAGTAACCAATGAAACAAACAAAACATCCCCCCCAAAACAAAACAAAAACCAACCAAACCAAAAAAAAAAAAAAAAAACAAAACAGTTTTAAGTTTCTTTTGATGCAGTTATTTATTACCTTTTTGCTCACAATCTTTACACTGCCAGGATTCTTTAAATTAATTAATTAATTAGTTAATTAATTAATTGTACTGTGGGCTGAACCCAGGAGCATTCTACCTCTGAGCTGCACCCCAGTCCTTTTTTTAATTTTTAATTTTGAAACACATTATCACTAGGCTGCTGACAATCTCACTAAGGGGCTGAGACTTGTCTTGAACCTGCAATCCTTCTGTCTCTGTCTCCCAAGTACTGGGATTCCAGGTGTGCACCACCATGCCTAGCTAGGATTCCTAATGTATAAGGTACTCCACTATATGAGAATGCTGCCAGCTGGGCATGGTGGCATATGCTTGTAATCCCAGTACTTGGGAGGCTGAGACTGGAGGATCCAAGTTTGCCGCCAGCTTCAGCTACTTAGTGAGGCTCTCTTCGACTTAGTGAGACCCTGTTTCAAAATAAAGAATAAAAAATAGTAATGGGGGTATAGCTCAGAGGCAGAATGTCCCTGGTTCAATCGTTCAATCCCCAGTACTGGAAAAAAAAAAGAATGCAAGAATGCTGCCTGTATTTCATTGCAATCCATTTAATAAAATGTTGAATAATAAACAACAGCCTCGTCCCTCCTCAAACAATCACAATTATTCTCCTACTCAGTTTTTACTACTAGCAGAATGCCAGTTGGATCAACTATTTACTAAAAAAAATTCCACATAACAGAAACTTTTTATTAAGCAGGAAGGCAGATAATAAAGAAACAAAAATAAGTGGTCAGCTTGCTAGCTGTGCTCCTTGGTGATGTGGATTAATTTCTTTAACTTTCTGCTTCCATCATACTTAAGTTGATTAAATAAAACAGTATTAGAAGCATTTTTAAATCCACATAGACCAGCAATTAACTGCTTAATTTCTTCAAAGTAACTTGAATTTTAAACAAAAAATAATAAACGACCGCAGTTACTGTCTGATATATGTTAGTTATACATGACTTGCATGAGTTATTCTACTCTTTTCCATAACACAAATGGAAAAAAATATTAATGTTCCCATTTTACAGAAAGAGAAACACACTCAGCTTCAAGCAACGCAACAGAGAGCAGAATTTCCTTCTTCCCAATTTCCTTAAGTGTTACAGTTTACAAATAGATCATTGACCAGCCAATCATTTTAGTTGGTTTATTTACTGATTAAAAGCTATGTAATTTACTCATTGTCACAGATTTGAGAGCTGCAGAGATCATGTTAAATGCCAATGGGACAAAAAAAAAAAAAAAAGGAACTGTGGATTGCTTAATGTCACCTTAAAGATTCTGCTCATAAAGATACCAAGAATACACTGTTTTTAATAATTAAATTGATGGACATTTCCTGCAGCAGGAAGCTGTGGGTACATTCTCCAAGTTTCTTGCACACTACCAAGTCAATAGTGGGTGTGCAAAACTCATCGTCGGGGTTAAAGAGGTCCTATATTTTAGCCCAAGGTTAAAAAGGTATTGTTGAGTTACTGATCTGGTCGTAAGTACAGGACTAAAATTAAATGGATGACCATTCTGTAACCTTCCTTACTGTGCCTTAAAAAAAAAAAATCTAAGAAGACAGACCAGAGGGTTATACTTTGTTAAAGATGGCATTCCTTGTCTCCATTCCCTATGGCAAACGTTTCACTCAAGTACTAGAACAAGAAGTCTGAGGCTACCATTTAGGAATGGATGTCTCTTAACCCCTTCTCAATGACTTTCATGGCAATGATGAAACTAAGGGGCATGTTTTTCTTACCATCTTACACACTGTTTTTAGTCTTTCTCTGACAGCAGGCCTGGAGTGTGAGGGTTGGTCTCTGATAGATCTTAAGTCTTTCTCCTTGCCAATTACCATCACTCAAATACCCTCATTATCAGTGGGCATCTTAAACTCTGGGTTACACCTCCCTTTTATTTCACTGCCAGGAGTAGAGCTTCTAAATTTGATGCTTCCATTAATGATGCCATTCAGCTGACCCTTTGTCCCCCAAGATAGAGTTGGGAAGACAATAATTTCTGAGAGAAAAGAAAAGGTGGATAGCTCAAAAATAAAATATTTTACATGCAAAACAGCATTATTTCTACTTAATATGACAAACACTGATGCTCCACAAAGGATCCTAAATTTCTAAAGGTAAAAAAAAATCATAAATATCAATATTAAATTTCCTATTTTATTTATACATTTTTACACAGATTTCTCAGTTAATAGTCTTTAATCCCATGTTTTCTTTCATCTCACTCTAAAAATCCTAATAACTTATTCTCACTCACAATATTTCCATTTCTAGTTCTTTAAGTCTTTTTCTGGAAAATAATATAAAATAATTTATTGTTAGATAAATATATTATCACAGTAGTTCCAAAAGAAGATAAAGTAATATAGACCCTCTGGTTTCAAAAGAATCCATATAAGTGGACTTTGGGTACATTGTGTAAGTTTGACTAGACTATGGATACATTCTGGAAGTTTGTTGCACACTTCCAAATTCAGTGTGGGTACGAAAACTCAAGGGCACAAAATTAATAGCGCTGTCATTGTCAGGATTAAAAGGGTCCCATGTTTTAGTATAAAAGAATGGTAAGAAAGGATAGAATGGAATATGAAAAGTATCTTTTGAGATAGAAATTTTAGGGAGGAAAAAAGAAGAGTGGGCATTTAGGATGAGGTTAAAGTGCAAACTAGTAAGTTTTGAAGGCATGTTATGGTCTATAAAAATACTGTCCCAGTAAGAAAAGAAACTTTGTATTCTAACTTGACACCTGCCCTTTGAAATCTGCATTTAAAAATTTGATTTGAGCCAGGCATGGCGGCTGAGAAAGGAGGATCACAGGTTCGAGGACAGCCTCAGCAAGTAGTGAGACTCTCATCAACCTAGTGAGACCCTGTTTCCAAATAAGAAATAAAATCGGGCTGGGAGTGTAGCTCAGAGGTAGAATGCCTCTGGGTTCAATCTCCAGTACCACACACACACACACACACACACACACACACACACACATAAATAAATAAATAAATAAAAATTTGGTTTGTCATGAAAGTTATGAAGTAATTTGACACTAAATGGGAGTTAACTAGATGGGATTTAAGTCATTTGAGATAATTCAGGGAGTTGGTTGTATTTTTGTAATTCAGGGAGCTGGTAGTATTTTTAATAGCATCTTTACATTTTTTTTATTATCATGTATTAATTGTACCCATTAGTGGGGTTCAATGTGATATTTCAAAACATATATGTGGTATGCATTGACCAAACCCAGCCTCCCTTTATCCACCCCACCCCCCTCCCAACCTCTAGTAATCATCATTCTGCATCCAGGTAGATTTGTTTTTTAATTCAACATATAAAAAAGAACATATGGTACTTGTCTTTCTGTGTCTGGATTATTTCATTTAACATAATGTCTTACAGTTCCAGCCATTTTACTGCAAATGACAGTGTTTCATTCTTTTTTTTTTTTTTTTTGTGGCACTAGGGATTGAACTCAGGGGCATTCTACCTCCGAGCTACACCCCCAGCCCTATTTTTTATTCTTTATTTTGAAACCGAGTCTCACTAAGTTGCGGAGTGCCTCACTAGGTAGCTGAGGCTGGCCGCGAACCTGGATCCTCCGGTCTCAGCCTCCCGAATGCTGGGATTACAAGTGTGCGCCACCACGCCCGGCTAGTGTTTCATTCTTTATGGCTGAATAATACTTCATTGTGTATGCATGCCATGTTTTCTTTGCCCATTTGTATATCAATGGGCGCCTAGGTTGAGTCCATATCTTATCTATTGTGACTAGTACCACAACAGACATGGGAGTGCAGGTATCTTCTAGTATACTGATTTCATTTTCTTTGGCTATATACCTAGAAGTGGGATTGCTGGATCATATGGTAGATCTATTTTTAATTTTTTAAGGAACCTCCATATTGTTCTCCATAATGGTTGTACTAATTTACATTCTGACCAGTAGTGTATGAGAGTTCCTTTTTCTTTGCATCCCTGGCATTTTTATTTGTTTTGTTTTGTTGATAATTGCCACTCTAACTGGGATAAGATGATATTTCCTTTTAGTGTTGATTTGCATTTCCCTAGTGGCTAATGATATTGATCATTTTTTCATATATCTCTTGGCCACTTGCATCTCTTCTTATTATTTTTTAATTTTTTATTGGTGCATTATAATTATATGTAATAGTGGGATTCACTGTTAAATATGTGTACATTGTATTCCTTAAGAAGTTTCATCTAGATCATTTGCTCATCTTTAAATTTTTTGTCTATTTGAAAGTGAACTAGCCTTTACTTTGGACCGTCCCTCTGTAGATTCCACAGGACTCCATAGGGCACAGAAGTAACTGTCCTTAGTTGGATGGAATATTATGCTGCTTTGCACACTTGATAAATTAGTGCAGAAATTTATTCTGCATAGTAAGAAGTCAGAGGGCTATAAGAAGAAGAAGGGCTATAAGATTTGAGGTGGTGTGTCATGTATCTCGGGACATGTGACATGCCATGTCACGGAGACTTCCCCACTTCACTGCCAGAATTTCAGCAGTAGCTTGAATATTTCCTGTCTATTTCTAGTAGCTGATACCTGAGATGAGGTCCTCCCTCCCCTTTTATTTAATCACTGCAAAAATTTCCCAATTTATGATGATGATGATGATGATAGTTAACTTTTCTTGACAGCTTTCAGTAGGTCAGGAGGTTTTCAACTTTTTTTTTTTACTTTTATTTTTAAATAATTTCAAAAGTTGCAAGAGGTATGCCAAATTCCCATGTGCCTTTTCAACAGATTCACCATCTTAAGATCACAAAACTTGCCTTAGCATTCATTCTCTTCCTCTCCATATTTTTTCCTAAACAAATATCAGTTGGTTGCACATGTCATGCTACTTCACCTTTTTGCCTTTTAGTGTGTATTTTCTCACATAATGATAGTGCAGTTAAAAAATTGAGAAAACCTGACATTTATACACTACTTTTTTTTAATCTAGAGTCCACATTCCAATTTCATCTATGGCTCCAATAATATATTTTATAGCAAAATTTTCCAGTCTAGAATCTATTCCAGATCACAAATTACAGTTTTCCTATCTCTTTAATTTCCTTTAATGTGGAGTAGTTGCTAGGTCTTTTTTTTTTTTTCTTTTGTTGTGTGTGTGTGATGGAGGGGGTGCTGGGGATTGAACCCAGGGGCATTCTATCTCTGAGCTACACCCCTAGCCCTATTTTATTTTTTTATTTTGAAACAAGGTCTCACTAAGTTGTTGAGGGCCTCCCTTAGTTGCTGAGACTGGCTTTGAACCTGTGATTCTCCTGTCTCAGCATTCCAAGTACTGGGATTACAGGATTGTGCCACCACCTTGTTCCTAGGCCTTTCTTTTGAAGCATATGGGTCAGATATTTTATAGAATATCCCTCAATATGGAATTGTGTGATGTGTCACATGACTACATTTAATTTGTGCATTTGGAGCTGAAATACTAGGTGAAGTTGTGTTCTCTTCTCATGGTGTAACATTGGAGGTACATTACCTTTCTGAGTAATGTTAGTTTTGATCACTTGGATAAGGTGTTGTCTGTTTTTTCACTATATTTTTTTTTTCACAAGTAATTTGTTGTAAGACGATTCGATATATAAATATTTTGTTCTAGCCTGGCATAGTGGTGTATGTCTGTAATCCCAGTACTTCAGAGGCTGAGACAGAAGAATTGCAGGTTCAAAGCCAGCCTCAGCAATTTAGTGAGAACCTGTTTCCAAAAAAATAAAATAGGGTTGGGGGTGTAACTAAGAGGCAAAATGCCCAGGGTTCAATTCTCTCCTCTTCTGTCTTATTTGCTTGCTGTTGTTTGTGGCATTGGCCATTGAATCCAAAGGCTCTCTACGACTGAGGTACATCCCCACCCAGCCTTCTTTATTTTTTATTCTGAGACAGAGTCTCACTAAGTTGCCCAGCTGGCTTCAAACTTATGATCCTCCTGCCTCAGCCTCCCCAGTAGCTGGGATTACAGGTATATGCTACCGCACCTGGCTAGTTCTCTCTTAAATTAAGAACCAAAACATCTCTTGCCCTACATCTTCCCTCGATCACCATTTTGTTTTCATTTTTCTGTGAATAAAGTTATTTAAATTAGTTTGCACCCACTGTCCCACCTTCTAACCAAATCACTTCAATCTGCATCTGTCCATACCACTCCACTGAACTTGCTTTTTCCAAGGTCACTTCTTACCTCTTTGTTGCTAAGGCCAACAGACACTTTTCGGACTTTATCTTAATTGACTGTTCCTTTCCTTTCTTTTATCTTTTTTCACTTCAGACATTGAGGACACTGTAGTGAACAAAGCCTACCTGACCTTGACCTCATGGAATACCCAGTATGGCTGGAGGAACAGACATTAAACAAATAACTACAAGATTACTTATAAATTAAGAGCAAGTGTGATAATGCTGCAAAGAAAACTTAGGTGTTATTATGAGACTAGGGAATCTGGCCTAACCTAATCAAGAAAAATGTCCCTGTGGAAGTGGCATTTATACTGAGATCTGAGGGATGGTTAGCAGCTAGCCAAGTAGAGATGGGGTATCCTGAAGGAGAGAGGAGCCCTCCAGAGTGAGGAAACAGAAGGTGCAAAAGTCCTATGGGGAAAAGAAGGCAAGACCATTTGAGCAACATGAAGACAAGCAATGTAACTGGATCAAAAGGAATGAAGGAATTTCAGATGGGGCTAGATAGGGAAACAGGAATGAAATCAACCAAGGCTTTAGAATGAGTTATGAAATTTGGACTTTGTCGTAAGAATAATGGGTTTCCTTTTTTTTCTTCTTCTTTTTTTTTTTTAAGTACTGGGGATTGAGCCCAGAGGTGTTTTATCTCTGAGCTACACCCCCAAGCACAATTCTTTTTTTTTAATAGGGTCTCCTTAAGTTGCTGAGGGCCTCAGCAATTTGCAGAGTCTGGCTGTGAACCTGTCTCAGCCTCCCAAGAACTGGGATTACAGGCATGTGCCACCATACTTGGCCCTACATTGAAAGATTCTAAGTGGAAATATAATGAGATCAGATTTGACTCCAGAATCCCAAACCATCAAGTCTAAATAATAGTGGCTTGGACTCTGGTAGTGCAGCTGAGAGATGCATAAGGGTTAAAGATGCCATTATGGGAGTATAATAATTAGGCTTTGGAAATTGATTGGAAATGGAGGATATTGGGGATGAAGGGAAGGTAAGTATCAAGAATGAAACCCAAATTTCTAGCATAAGCAATTGGGCAAATGGTAACTGAAGACAATAGAGAGTAACTAAAGCCAAAAGAATATAAGAAATTGATTGGGAGAGTGAGGAGATGCCTCATCTACACCCACTTACACACACCCTAGGCACTCCAGCTGTGCCCAACTGCCAGTTCTCTGTATGACATGTTCTTTCTCCCCTTTATCTTTCTTTACACATACTGTTCCCTCCTGGAATGCCATCCTCCTCTTCTTTTTCTTAATTCTTATTTCTTCTTCAAGACTTAGCTCATATCCACAGAGCTTTCTCTTGTCTTCCCAATGGGTATATGTTTGCTTCCCATTGCTTCTCTAATGCCTCCAACTAGCTCTCACATAGCACTTATTACATTGCAATGTAATGTCAGTTGCGCCACTGGATTGTATATTTCATGAGGACAAAATTCTACTTGACAGGGCCAGGCACATAATACTATCTAGTATCTAAATACGTAATTGAAAAAAAAAAAGTTCTGCTGGAAAAGGTTTCCTATGTGATACAGTCAGAATGGACTTTGGATATTTTCTACTCCAACTCATTTTGCAGGTTAGGAAACTGAGGCCAGGCACAGAGCTGATCAGTGAGAAAAACATATTTAGAATTTAGTTCTTCTAGCTCCCAGCCTAGTAATATTCCCACCATCCTGATAACTAAAGAACAAAAGAAACCATTTATTCAATTACCTGCATGCAACCATATATGCCAGGTAGGCCTTTTTAAAAGGTGGAACACTAAAGGATAAGTACACAGGTGCAAACTGATAACCAATTAAAGTGAGTCTATAGAACAAATAGTCTAGGACAAGTGTGAAATCTATACTAACAGAAGTTGTAGAATTTCTACATGACTAATATAAGTAAATGTCTAAATTTCATAGATTTTTCACATGTGGTCTTTCCTAAGATGGGAGGGAAGTGGGGTGGTGATTAACCTATCGAAAATAATAATAATTGGCTGGGCATGGTGGTGCATGCTTGTAATCCTAGTACTTGGGAGGCTGAGACAGGAGGATTGCAGGTTCGCAGCCAGCCTCAGCTACTTAGTGAGGTCCTCCGCAACTTAGTGAGATCCTGTTTCAAAAATAAAGAATAAAAAATAGGGCTGGGGATGTAGCTCAGAGGTAGAATGCATCTAAGTTCAATCCCCAGTACTACTAAATAAATAAATAAATATAGTAATAATAATTGGTATTTATTAATGTTTACCATGAACCAAGTACTGTGATAAATGCCCTTATGCATTAACTCATTTGATCATCATGTAAAATTCCTAAAAGAAGTTTGGGAGCATAGTTAGTTTGCCTAAAGTCATATAGCTAGGTGAGCTTGCATTTATTTATTTATTTATTTATTTATTTATTTATTTATTTATTTATTTGCAGTACTGGGGATTGAACTCAGGGGCATTCTACCTCTGAGCTATACCCCCAGCCCTATTTTTTATTCTTTATTTTGAAACAAGGTCTCACTAAGCTGTGGGAGGCCTCATTAGGTAGCTGAGGCTGGCCACAAACCCGGATCCTCCAGTCTCAGGCTCCCAAATGCTGGGATTACAAGTGTGTGCCACCACACCTGGCTTGTGAGCCTGCATTTAAATTCTCGCAGTCTGACTGTAATGGATGTTTGAAATCATTGCTCTCCCACCTGTGTTAGGTAGACCTCTATATCCTATCAATGTAGGCATCTCTGGCTGCTACCTTCTTCTCTTTACTAATTGCTTTTAAAAAGTTAGAAGGGCAGCCGGGGTAGTGGCACATGCTTTTAATCCCAGTACTTGGGGGGCTGAGGCAGGAGGATTGCAGTTCAAGGCCAGCCTCAACAACTTAGCAAAACTCTCAGCAACCTAGCAAGGCCCTATTTCAAACCAAAAAATTAAAAAATGGCTGAAGATGTAGCTTGGAGGTAGAATAGAATGCCTCTGGGTTCGATTGCTAATACCACCAAAATAATAATAATACTTATTAAGTATTAATATTATCATGATTTCATTATAATGTTAATGTTATTGATATAATTATAATCATATTGTTATAAAAAGAATTATCAAAAAGTTAGAAGGGGAGGAGCTATTTCCCACACTCATCCGTAATTGATAAGGAAATTAATGAAACAAGTTATTCCTTCTTTTCCAACCACCTATTTGGGTCTGAGAGGAAAATACTTAAACAAGAAGAAGATAAATATTTGCTCATTCACGAACTAGGCTCCATTACATTTTCTTTTTTATAGGAAAAAGGAATATATAACAGTGCCGTGCCTTCTACTTGTCTGTGTTTCTCTGTATTTTGGAGCCAGTGATATCTTGGATTATAAACTCTGGGTAGCAGTGATCGAGTTAAGGTTCTGTGCAGAGTCTGGACAACGGTTGTATGTATATTGCACAATACATAATAAACACTATTTGTAATTATAATAAGGGTGAGTTCTGGAAGAGGTAAACAAGGGTATAAAATTCATCTTCCGTATGGTTATTATTCCATTTATATGAGAAGTCCACTAAATTCACTGAACCATATCAGGCCACATCTGTTTGAAAACCTACCAGCTTTTATGAACGTTAAATAAAAATGGTTAAGATTTAATGACCATTTATCATATTCATGCAAAAACAA
Source organism: Graphiurus murinus (assembly GCA_004027655.1). Classification (NCBI taxonomy): domain Eukaryota; kingdom Metazoa; phylum Chordata; class Mammalia; order Rodentia; family Gliridae; genus Graphiurus; species Graphiurus murinus. The sequence goes on from PVLC010025021.1 coordinate 18,935, forward strand.
TGATATGGAAACAGCAAATCAGAAGCCATCAATAAAAAAAAAAGTTTTAAATGCCCACAAGTTATATATTTTATTTTTTATATCTTAAAAATCAAATACCTGCTGTTTTTTGCTTCAGAAGTTTCCATAATTAGGGGCATTTCTGTTTCAGTGTTGTTTTCTTTCTTGCCTGAGTACTAACCTAAGTAGCACAGACTCAGAAAACACCAAAAAATGTTTATACATAAGCTTTTCCCACAAGAATTGGGTATTTGAACCCTAAGAAACACTGCTTGGATAAAAATCTTCACCACAAAGAGAAACACTGAACAGCCCTTAAACAGAAGGATGGTAAAGCTGGGGGAGGGAAGGTGGACAGGAAATGAAAGGAAGTTCTCAGAGCTGCATTTTATAGGTGAAGTAGATGCTACTTGGATTAGACCTTCTAAGTTACTGTGACAGAGGGTAAGGCGAGGTGGAAAGGAAACTTTGAGTGACATTTTTGACAGCAGGCTACAGAAATAACAGTTTGACAGAGAAGGCCATCATAAATATAAGATCATCTCAGGCATGAATAGGATTGCCCTAATGTAAAAAAGATGGAGCACGTGTAGGATTCAATTTGAGGTAAAGAGAAGAGCCAAGTGGAGGGTTGCTGAAGTCATGGGACTCTTCTGGCTATCAGCTTAAACATCCCTAGTGGACATTTTTAGAGATTTGGAGGTATCTCTCTCAGATATTTCCTATTTATATCTATTTCTAACTTGACTGACTGAGCTGAGGAACAGCCAATAAATAGAGAAGGTTGTATTTCTATTAATACAAAGTTTGTTTTTGTGCCAATACAAAGATCTATTTATCCTGCAGAAAGAAGAGAAACCTCATTCTTACCTAATCGATATAGACATCACAGATCAACAACAAATCTTCATATTGGCAAACAGACCAGTCAATATCTTATTACTATTTAATAAGAATTTCCTTGTCAGTGCACTGGAAGGAAAAATATCAGTAGTAAAGTCTACACATGGTATTATCAATACTTCCCTCATGGAAAGGGCAGAAAATGGGAAAGTGCCATATAATGATAAAAATTGGCCTGGAGTTCAGAGCTTTGGGGTTTTGTCAGAAACTAGAGCTAACTAGTTTTGTGACTTGGAATGATCAGCTGCCATCTTTAGACTTACAATTCTTTCTCAGAAAAAAATAAGAGGATTCCAGGTATGGGGGTGCATACTTGTAGTACCAACAGCTTCTTCGAAGGCTTGCGGCAAGAGGACAGCAAGTTCAAGGTCAGGCTGGGCAACTTAATAAGACCTTATCTTAAGATTAAAAAAAAAAAAAAAAGAGCTGAAGGTATAGATCAGAGGTAAGATACCCCTGGGTTCAGTCCCCAGTGCCGCAAAAAAAAAAAAAAAAAAAAGATAATCAGGATTGGCCAAAGGATCCCTAAAGCCCACCTTTAGGTCTGAAACCCACAAGAAAATATTCTATTTTGAATTTTCATTAGGTTAAGAATTTAACCATCAGCTGAAGCAGGATGACTAACCCATCACATGTTCCAGAAAAATATGAAATGACATGTTGAAGAGCATTTAAATTGAACAAAACAGATTTGTGTGTGTGCCACTATTGATATACAAATGTTGAATGTGTTTCACTGTATCTACTGAATGTGATTGATAGGAGATGCATCAATTTCAAGGTTTGTGAATTTAAGTAAATTGTTGTCGGTGGTATCGCTCCTTAAAAAAAAATTATATCCTTACAGGGAACAGACAAATTGAGACAGGATATACATAAAGCATCAATTTAGCACAAATATCCACTTACAATTGTGAAAAAAAAAACTATGTAGTTGGGAGTTTTTCAGAAAATTTGAGGAGCATTTTTTAAATTGCTTATGCTTTTTAGAATGCTTAGCATTTCTGTTTTGAAAACAACTTGTCTTCCTTTTCAAAATGTATGTGCAAAGCTGGCTGTGATGTCAGAATGAGCCGTTTTCACAGGATTGGGTCAGCTCCCACTCAACCATTCTTCTGCAGAAAAGAAGCTGGGGATGAGACAGGAGTAGAGCTCATTAAATCTCAAACCTCCAGCCCCCATTTCCAAAGCACTAACAGAACTCTTAAATGTATAATCAAGAGGAAGGTATAATTTGTCTCTCACTGAATTATTAAATCCTTGTTTTGACCCGTTTCCTTTCTACCTTGACCCTTTCTGCCTCTATCTTTCATTTACATTTCCTCGCTTTGGGATGAAAGCCTGAGTAATTCTGGTGCATAAAAAGGAAAACAAGTAGAGAAATAGAAAACTTGGCCTCTCATCTCTTCCACGCTGCTTTCTTTTCCCCTCTCATGTCTCTCTGAATCTAACTTGGATCAGATCTATTTAAGTCTTTCCTTTACCCAGGATATTTTAGGTTTCCAATATATTTGCACTGAATAAAAATAGTCTTAAGTTTTTAAAATGCATGTTACAAATATTTTACAGGAAAACTTGATTGAAGACATAAATGAATATCAAGCAGGAAACATAAAAAAAATTCCTTCGCAACACTTAATCTGTCTTCACCTTCGGAGGTTTTTAAGGCTTATGATGGAGGCCACTGGAAGTAAATTCATCTTTAGCAAGATTACACACACACACACACACACACACACACACACACACACACACACACAGGAACTTATTTGATGGGAGCCCACCCTGGGTCTAATTTAGAAGTCTCCATTTATGTCATGTCAGGTTTGGGAAGACTAAACCCTCATTGAATGCATTGGTCTGACTGTCTCCCAAGCTTGATACCCAGGGTTCATGACTGCAGTTCCTGGCACATTCATAAATATTCATACCTCTACTAATAATTTGCAAGCCAAATTCATTTGGCTTTTTTCACCCCATCAATCTTATAATTAATAAGGGTGGTGCTCTTGTTTCACTTTCCTCCAAAAGAAAAGATAAATGAAATAAAGAGTCATCCTGTAAATTTAAATAGGAGTGCCTCTAGCTGATTAAAAGCTGATGCTATCATATAATAGTGGGGGGGGGGGGCTCAGCTATTGCTCTCACTGGTGGCTGGGGCAGGGGTAGTGCAAAGGAAGCCTTTCCAGATGTGGACACAGGGGCCTTGATCTGGAGAGCTTGATTATCTATTAAGTAATGCTTAGGATAACTTTGAGATATTATGTTAGAACTGAGTTGTAGGATATATATTTGCAAATTGCTCTCTTACCCATTATTTGGCTGGATAGACACTGAGCATAGCTGGGCATTGCATCTCGCATGCCAGTATACAGGGAATTAGATTCTGAACAGCCTGCAGATTTCTGCTCAGAAATTTAAAGATGTTTTAGAAAATTTGTCAAAATTTAGGGATTATTATGTCTTTTAAGTGACTGCCTTTGAATTAGTATGGAACTATGTTTCTAAATCTAACTGGAAAGATTTGATCTTCACAGGAACATTAAAGGAGGTATATATCACAACATGGTTTTACAAATAAATCATAGGACCTGGTGTAAATTGTCTGGTCCCATTGGATTTTCTAAGGTCATTTATAGCAAAGCAGGAAAATCAAATTGAACATAATTTAGAAATAAAATTTTGATAATTGAGCTAAGTAACTTGAACTTGTCAATCACCTGTGACCTTATTCTATTTATACTTCACTTGAACATTCAAAAAGTCTCAAGTCCCATGGCTGAGCTACAAAGTATAAACAACTGCCTTTGCTCTATTTTGGTGGGCAATATCACCCCTTTTGAATAGATTATTTAATGTGCACTAAAATTTAGAGACCCAGATAAATAAAGTGGCAGAAAAAGCTTACCTCTGAAGACAGATATTTGTCTCTAACTACTTTTAGGGAAACTTACTTTAAAGAAGCAATAATGAATTATTTTTGTGTTCTGGTTAGTTTATTTTAGTAGTGCTTGTCACTTGAGATATTTTTAAGAATCATCTTATTTTTTAAGGCAGTGGATGGGGATATCAGTCATCTGTAGTGTTCTTCATCATTAAAGCTTATATTTTAGTGTTTTGTTCTTTAAAAACATACTGTATTCAGGCCAGTCCTGCTTTAAACAAGCCTCAGCACAGTTGGAAAAAGATACATTAATTCTATGTGAATAGTGGAGGAAGGAGTGGAAGCCAACCTAACTCTTGGGGCCTCCTGATGTTTCCCACACACACAGTCCAGTCCTTTGCTCCAGGGGTGAGAATGGACTGTGAGCCTAGACACTGGACAAGTGGCACAGTCAGGATCCTAGCGGCATCTTTACAAAAAGTTCTGAGCTGGCAAGGAGATGTGATTCTTGCTATCCATGTGGCTTCTGCTTCTAGGTGGTGGGTGGGTTGGGAGTATCTGGCTTTTCCCCATTTTCCACCAAGCCCTTCTCAACCTTGCTGGATGGGAGGCTAAGGATCTTGGGAAACTCACCATTAGTTCCTTTCCTCTCCTCTCCTCTCCTACTACTTTCTAAAGGCAGAACAGGACCTGCCCAAAGTTTGTGGGGACTTTCAAGGGCTTCACTGTTGCTCTACAGGTCACCCAAACAACAGGGCAGTTCCTGCAGGCTTAGATTACAGAGATCTAGAAGGCATCTAGGAAGAGATAACTGTGATCTAGAGATGGAGCTGAGGGAGTGGGAGGGTAAGACTGACTGACAGCCACCTACTCCAGCACCAAGTTTGTCCTTGGAGCCGGAGGCAGGCCCTCCATCCCTGGTACCACCCCAACACCAGGCTGCACTGTAAGCACCTTCTCGGTCTTTAAAGGGTGCTGTTCAGGTGGGCGCTGAAAGAGTTGGAGGTGGTTCTCCTGGGCTGCAGACTTCCTTACCAGCCCATAGGACCTCCCCTGCAGTGAGGCTAGCCCTGCACTTTCTCAAGTCCTGCAACTCACTGGGGCCTAAGGATTGGATCTCTTTCCAATTTCCTTCCAGGAGCATAGGCAGAATGTGTGTGTATGGAGGGAGGTGAAAAGCAGCCCTTGGCACCCCTCATCAAGCCCCCACCTTGCAGAATAGGACCCACTGCCGGGTCCCTAGCTGCCAGGGGGCTCAAACCCACTGCACCCTGACTTCTGGTACCAGCTGGGCTGTCCTTCAGCTAGTGGGGACCTGGGAGTTGTGAGGGGGGGGGGG
>PVLC010025022.1:0-24060 GCA_004027655.1 Graphiurus murinus
CTCTCTCTCTCTCTCTCTCTCTCTCTCTTTTGCGGTGTTGGGGATTGAACCCAGGGGCATTTTACTTTTGAGCTACACCCCCAGCCTCCCAAGTACTGGGATTACAAGCATATACCGCCATGCCCGGCTGCTTCTTTTCCATTTTAATGATGAGATTCAGAAGGTAAATAACTTGCCAGGTGCGGTAGTGTATGCCTGTAATCCCAGTACTTGGGAGTCTGAGACAGGAGGATCACAAGTTTGCAGCCAGCCTCAGGAACTTAGTGACACCCTGTTTCAAAATTTAAAAAAAATAACAAAATATATAAAGGGCTGGGGGTTTAATTCAGAAGTAGATATCCCTGGATTCAATCTTCAGTACTATACACAAAAAAGAAGGTAAATAACTTAATTGCAGTTGGGTACCATGGCACACATCTGTAATCCCAGTAATTAGGAAGTTGAGACAGGAGGACCATGGGTTCAAGGCCAGCCTTAGCAACTTAGAGATACCCTGTTTCAAGGTAGAGTGCCCTTGGTTCTATCCCCAGTACCACAAAAAACTTTTTAATTGCATTCAGCTAGGGTCCAATTTGAACCCTACATTCTTGCCGCTGCACCACACAGCCTCTGACAAATGTTTTTGCTTTCTAGTAGAAGGAAACCAACTTAATCTCTCTGAGATAGTGAACTCTATGTACATTTCTTTTAAAAAAATGTTGAGACTTAGGACAATGCAGGGTGATGGATATAATAGGAAGATACTTTATATCCTGCATGCATGCCATGGAAACAGCTCTTTACTTCCCATTGGTGAAACAGTTATTCCCATCTTCAATTCAAGGGGTGTCCCTTTACTATAAATTGCATTGTCTGAAAGGGTGTGCTGTATAATGTAATATTGGGGTGGGGGAGTCCTATTGAAGTTTTTGGCATTCAAAGACTCTTCAGGGACCAAGGGAATGTACCATCTGTGGCCATAGTTCCAGGAGCAAAACTGGGGCTCCCATTTCTAGCAGCTGTGCCCCTAGCAGATGGGCCATTATCCTATTTCCCAATCAACCTGTGATAGAGTGGGGATATGACGTATTGTCTAGGATGCTGGGATGCTTATCACCTTGATGGATTCTCCAGATCCTCTTTATTGTGTATGGTACTAGGGATTGGACCCAGGATGCTCTATCTCTGAGCTACACCCCCTGCCCCCTTTTTATTTTGAAACAAGATCTTGCTAAGATGCAGAGGCTGGCCTCCAGGCCCTCTTGATTCCCTTTCACCCTTGTTCTTTGGGTACATCTACTGTATGAGAGCTTCTATAGGGTCAGGGAGGGGAAGGAAGAAAGAAGACAAGAAGACGGGCATCATGTTCTAGTGGGCTAATTCAGTTCCTATGAATACTTCTGGTAAGAGAGGAAAGACAAAGGGAAAATGGAGGTGGGAGGGGGAGGGGGCTGTTTTCTATGCAGCTCTCCACTGAAGAGAAGGAAGAGGAAGATGGCCTCTAAATCACATCAAGTGGGAAGATTTTTGTCAGTGGCTAATACAGATGAGAGTTTACATTTGCTCAGGGCTTACTGCATGCTGGCGACTGTGACAAGCATCTGATTGTCACAAAACCCTGTGAATGCAGGAATTAGTACTGAACCCATTTTACAGATGAGAAAATAACATTTGCATTTTACCAATTAGTCCTTGGGAAAAATTGTGAACTCTCTGGGTTGGTATCATCATCTAAAAGTAATACCTAGTGAGGCACTCTGCAACTTAGTGAGACCTTGTTTCAAAATAAAGAACAAGCCGGGCGTGGTGGTGCATGCTTGTAATCCCAGCATTTGGGAGGCTGAGGATCTGGGTTCGCGGCCAGCCTCAGCTACTTAGTGAGGCACTCTGCAACTTAGTGAGACCCTGTTTCAAAATAAAGAATAAAAAAAAATAGGGCTGGGGGTATAGCTCAAAGGTAGAATGCCACTGAGTTCAATCCCCAGTACCACAAAAAAAATTAAAAAATTTAAAAAAAAAGTAATACCTACCTCACAGGCTTTTTGTGAAGTTATAAAAGAGTTATTTCTTTTTCTCTTTCCTACTACCCAAAAATCCCAGTTATGGTGGCATATGAAATTGCATAAAATTCAAAGAGAAAAATTAGAAATAGAAGAGAAAAACAGAGCTGGGCGTGGTGGCGCATGCTTGTAATCCCAGCATTTGGGAGGCTGAGACTGGAGAATCTGGGTTCGAGGCCAGCCTCAGCTACCTAGTAAGGCATTCCACAACTTAGTGAGACCCTGTTTCAAAATAAAGAATAAAAAATAGGGCTTGGAATGTAGCTCGAAGGTAGAATGCCCCTGAGTTCAATCCCCAGTACCAAAAAAAAAGAGAAAAACAATATGCTCCTGAAAATAGGAAAGGAAGGGTTATATAAAGCATTCAGCATATAGTAGAGATATAATAGATGATAGCTCTTTTTCATTCTTTTTTTTTTTTTTGGCCCTGGGGATTGAACCCAGAGTCACTCTACCTCTGAGCTATGGTCCTCAGCCATTTCAATTTTTTATTTGGAAATGGAATCTCACTAATTTGCTGAAGGTCTCACTAAATTGTTGAGGCTAGCCTCGAACCTGCAATCTTCCTATCTCAGCTTCTTAAGTACTGGGATTACAAGCTTGTGCCACCATACCCGGCTTGATAGCTTCCTTCTTTTTTTTTTTCTTATGGTGCTGGGGATTGAACCCAGGGGCATTCTGCCTCTGAGCTATACCCCCTACCCCTATTTTTTATTCTTTATTTTTAAACAGGGTCTCCCTAAGTTGGGGAGGACCTCACTAAGTAACTGAGGCTGGCTGTGAACCTGGATCCTCCAGGCTCAACCTCCCAAGTACTAGAATTACAGCATGCACCACCATGCCCAGCTTGATAGCTTCTTTTTTTTTCCATACTAGGGATTGAACCCAGGGGCATTCTACCTCTGAGCTATACCCCCACCCCTATTTTTTTATTCTTTATTTTGAAGCAGAGTCTCACTAAGTTGCAGAGGGCCTCATTAAGTAGCTGAGGCTGACCACAAACCCGAATCCTCCAGTCTCAGCCTCCCAAGTACTGGGATTACAAGCCTGCGCCACCACGCCCTGCGATAGCTTTCTTTTTAATACCATGATACTTCCTATCTCATTCATGAAATAGAGTTAGGAGATAGGCTTGATGGTCCCCAGAATATCTAACTTCAGATCTAGCTGGAACTTGCTTTTTCTCTGGAGTTTGTTTTGTGTTTTTGTTTTGAATGGCATGGGGTAATCATTGATATTTAATTTGTGAAAATACAAATTAGTCTGAGGAATTTTTAAACACATTTACTACAATTATAGTAATGTGATGACATTCACATAGCTCACAAGTGATTATAGCACTAGTCTGGATGACTGAATATATTTTGATTATGTAAAGGTTTTGCATTCTCCCTCTGCATGCAAGTTTTATATTGGAGAACACTTTATTTTGTTTTGGGGTATTGGGGATTGAACTCAGGGCCATTCTACCTCTAATCTACACTCCTAGCCCTCTTTATCTTTTATTTTGAAACAGGGTCTCACTAAGTTGCTGAGGCTGGCCTTGTACCTGCTATCCTCTTGTCTCAGCCTCCCAAATGCTGGGATTAGAGGCATGTGCCACCATGCCCAGCTGGAAAGCTTTTAAAAGGACAGCCTGGTAAAGTCAAAAGGGCACCAGAATGAAAGAGAGATCTTGAATTCTAGGGCTGGCTCTGACGCTAATTTCCTGTGATATTTATCACAAACCTTTCCCCTCTGGGCCTTAGTTTCTCCATCTGTGTGGTGTCTAACGGATCTTTAAAATCTGGTTAGCTCTCAATAAACTATCTCTGGCATTGACTTCTGTATCCCATATCTCTGCATCTCCCATTTCTGTTCCCACTATTTAGATTTCAGACAACCCTTTTCTATAAAAAGAAGGGAAATGCCTCATTTGAGTATGATTAACAGTTGACATATGCCAGGGGCAGGGGAAGGCAGCTGGCAGGGGGCATCTCTTCCTGGATAGGCTTCTGTCTCCAAGACAAAAGGGAGCAGGCATCCAGATACTACACAGGCTATTGGGTCCTTAGATTCAGACAGCCATATTATTCTGTACAGCAGCTAGAGAGGGGAGGGTATCAGTCAGGGGGTGGATTTTATGGTTGAGCTGGGAGCCCGAGGCTCCTTCAGCCTCTACCTCGACTCCTTCCCAGAGCTCTGATTCCACTCACTCCCCCTCCCAAACCAAATGACGCTATGCCCAGCCTGGCCTGCAACACTGGGGGCTTTGTCCATTTGCATTGGAGGGGGATGGCTGCTGAGGGCGAGGAAGGCATGATTCAGAGCCTGGGGCAGAAAAATCCTCGAACAAAGAGGTTTATTAACTTCGAAAAGCCACAAGGCCTGGTAATTCTTTGTGAGTGTTGGTTTGCTTTGCGTACTGTGGGTGTGGTTATGAGGGAAGCCCAGATGGTAGGGTGCCCTGGCCAGATTGGTGTACTAGTTTTGAAAGCTACTGCTTCCCAAATAGAGCCCTTGAGAGCCCTTCAACCTTTCACGATGGTTGAAGAAAGGAGAGGAAGCCGGGAAGTTCACAACTTCTCATCCAGAAGATCAGTGGCATCGCTTCTCAGCCTTTTGGCTAAGATCAAGTGCAGAAGATCAGTGTCATCTTGAGAAGTGTCATTTATTGAACACTTACTGTGTACTCTCTGGCTCAATGCTTTATTTTTCAATTAGTTAACTTTTGTGGAAGGAAACACTCGAAGTGCTGTGTAAACGTATGTTTGTATCACTTTATTATTATTATTATTATTTTTGTGGTACTGGGGATGGAACCCAGAGGCATTCTACCTCTGAGCTATACCCCTAGCCCTATTTTTTATTCTTTATTTTGAAACAGGGTCTCACTAAGTTGCAGGGTGCCTCTCTAGGTAGCAGAGGCTGGCCATGAACCTGGATCCTCCTGTCTCAGCCTCCCAAATGCTGGGATTACAAGCGTGTGCCACCACACCCGGCTTGTTTGTATCACTTTAAACCCCTCCCCATGAGGTATAATGATATTGCACCAATAAAAGTATAAAAAAGTTAATTTTTAATTGGCAAATCAAAATTGCATATATTTGTCATGCAATGATGTGATGTTTTGAAATTTGTACACATTGTGAATTGTCTAAATCCAGCTAACTGGGTACATGACCAAAGGAAATGAAATCAATATGTCAAAGAGATACCTGCACTCCTATGTTTATTGCAGCACTATTTACAATAGCTAAGATATGGAATCAACCCAAGTGTCCATCAACTAATGAATGAAGAAGGAAAATGGGGTTTATATGTACACAATGGAATACTATTGAGCCATAAAAAGAAGGAAATCCTGCCCTTTACAACAACATGCATGAACCTTGAGGACATTATGTTAAGTGAAATAAGCCTGGCACAGGAAGATAAATATTGTATAATTTCACTCATACATGGACTCTAAAAATATTGATCTCATAGAACTAGAAAGTAGAACAGTGGTTACCAGGGGCTGACACAGTTAATGGGGTTGGGATGATACTGGTCAAAGGATATAAAATTTCAATTAGATAAGAGAAATAAATTTGAGATGTGTATTTACAATGTGGTGACTATAGTTAATAATAATATGTTGTATTCTTTAAAATTGCTGAGAGTAGGTTTGAAGTGTTCTCACCATATAAAATGATAAGTATGTGAGACAGTACTTATGTCTGAGTCCTTTAATTCTTACAGTGATCCTGCTTCTGAGAGGTGAAATCACATACCCTAGAGCCAGGCACAGTGGCACATACCTGTAATCCCAGTACTTGAGAGGCTGAGACAGGAGGATCACAGGTTTGAGGCCAGCCTCAGCAACTTAGCGAGAACCTCAGCAATTTAGTGAGACCCTGTTTCAAAATAAAAAAGTGCTGGGAGCCCAGTGCAGTGGTGCATGCCTATAATCTTAATACTTGGGAGGCTGAGACAAGAGGATCGCAGGTTTGCAGCCAGCCTCAGTAACTTAGTGAGGACCTCTACAACTTAGCAAGACCCTGTTTTAAAATAAAAAATAAAATAGGCCTGGGAGGGTAGACTGGAGGTAGAATGCCCCTGGGTTCAATTCCCAGTACCATACACACATAAAAAAAAGTGCTAGGGATGTAACTTGGAGGTAGAAATTCTCCTGGCTTCAATCCTCAGTACCAAAATAAATAAGAAAACTACGGTTGTGGCTGTAACCAGAGGTAGACCAAAAAATGAAATAATGATTTTGTGATATAGAGTTTCCAATACAGATCTGATTGAAAAGCTGTTACCCCCCCTCCCCCAACACACTGCATTATACTGCTTGGGGTAAATGAGGTTGTTTTACCTTATAGAAGATGTGATCTCTGTCCTCAAGCCTTTGAGGGGCCATTGTAGGAAGGAGGGGTCAGAAGGGACAGATCTGTACTGGGTATGCTGGCGCACACCTGTAATCCTCATAGTTGGGAGGTTGAGACAGGAGGACCACAGGTTGAAGGCCAGCCTCAGCAACATAGCAAGGTCTTCAGCAACTTGGTGAGACCTTGTTTCAAAATTTTTTAAAAAATTAAAAAGGGCTAGGGGTGTAGCTCAGAGGTAGAATGCCCCTGGATTCAATCTCCAGTACCAAAAAAAGGGGGTAGGGGAGGCAGAGCTGTGACCTCATAGGTGAAAACTATAGGGAAAAAGATTTGAGTTCAAGTTAAAGAATTGAGTATTGGACCTCAACATGTCAGGGCAGGAATCCAAGGAGGTCTGTGTTTCTTAGGCAGTTGGAGGATATGAGCTCTCCCTCTCTGTAATGTGATGAGGAATAAGGGAGGAAGTCTATTCTGCCTGGCCTTCTTAAGACCCACCTTGCAAGGAGGCCCTCCTGGTGGAGCTGGGATGTGGGAGGAAGGAGTTCCACTCCTTGAGAGGGATTGACAAAAGCTCTGGGGCCATCCTGGAACCTAGCAGTCATCTGGCTGATGACCAGAGAGGAAGCAGACTGGAGAGGAAGCACCCTCCTTGGCATCAGTGATAAATAACAGGCTACAATGGGAAGCCATAGCTTGAGGAGGCCCTGGGCCTGGTGGGAAACGGAAGTGGGGCCCACAGTTCCTCCCATTTACCTCTGTTTCTCTTTGTGAGCCTGCTCACTGCCAGGGAGAGAGAGAGAGAACACATTTTGCTGCAGCGATTTTTGTTACTTGCCCCAACCTCTAAAGACAGATTCTTTTGTGTGTGTGTGTGTGTGTGTGTGTGTGTGTGTGTGTGTGTGTGTGTCTGTGTTTGGTACTGATGATTGAGCCCCGGGGCATTCTACCTCTGAGCTACATATCCAGCCCTACTTTTTATTCTTTATCTTGAAACAGGGTCTCACTAAGTTGTAGAGAGCTTCACTAAGTAGCTGAGGCAGGCCGTGAACCTGTGATCGATCCTCCTGTCTCAGCCTCCCAAGTACTGGGATTGTGAAACACTAAGCATGGCTAAAGACAGATTCTTTAAAGACCTTCATCTTGGATTGCCTGAGTGCCACTAGGGGGCAGTGCTATCACTATGAGTTCCATTTTTGAGACCCCTTTGCCTGCCTCCTCCCTAGCCAGGGTTTCCGGCTCTGGCTGTAATATATTGCTACCTGCCCTCTCCCATCAAGGCCTCGGAGCCATAGGAGAGCACCCATGTATTCATCTGTTCATTAACCCACTGATATTTTTTGTGTGACACTAGTTGAAACCAGGAGCATTCTACCTATGAACTATATCCCTAGACCTTTCTATTTTTCATTTTGATCATAAGGTTTTTTTTTTTTCTGTACTGCACATGGAACCCAGGGTTAAAACCTCCAAGCTACACCCCCAGCCTTATTTTTATTTTGAAACAGGGTCTCACTAAGTTGTGGAGGGCTTCACTAAGTAGCGAAGGCTGACCATGAATCCACAGTCCTCCTGTCTCAGCCTCCCAAGTACTGGGATTACAAGCCTGCACCGCCATGCCTGGCTTACTGTTTTTATTTTGAGACAGGGTTGCACTAAGTAACTGTTTTCTGGCCTTGAACCTGCAATCCTCCTGTCTCAGGCTCCCAAGTACTGGGATTAATAGGTGTTCGCCACTGCTGCACACTTCATCTGATAACCACTGAAGGTTTACTCTATCTCAAGGAGAATTCCTGGCCAACACCATCTCTGCCCTTAGGAATTTGGATTTCTTTACAAATTGTTTAGGTATAGATAAGGACGTGAACTCTCTTCCCACAAAGAATGAGAGAAACACCTTTAAGGCATGTGTTGCATGAGTGGTATATAGAGCATAGGGTTTGGAATCAGCCCCGGGTTCAAATTCTTTCCTGCTCTCTAGGCTGTGTGACCTTGGCTCGTTTAGCCTCTCAGGACTTTTCTTTGTGCAATGGTAATCACACAAAAATCTCACAGATTTTGTGATTTAATCCTCACATAAATAAAGTGCCTGGTGCATGGCAGGCATAGTAATGTCTGTTGTTCTTATTAAGGGCTAAATAAGTGAGTGGAAATTGCTCAGGGAGTTAAGATGAGGGATATATGAAATCAGGGAGACTTTCTGGCTCAAACCCTTTCTTTTCTTCTGTTTTAATTTACAGTAATAGTATCTTCATCTTATAGATGGGGAACTGAGGCTTAGAAAGGAAAGATCTGTTCAAGGTCACAGAGCCATAGGAAGTTGTGTAGCTGGGGCTTGAACCAGGGCAGAGAGCATTTCTAGTTTTCCCAGTCTCTCTAGTCAGCTATGTCCTTTGTGACCCCCCCTCTTTGCCTGCTCCCCCAAATTAGCCCCTCAACCCCGAGTGTGTTCTTTTTTTATAGATCAGCATTCAGTGGACCACAAGTGGTGTGGCATAGCAGAAGCAGCAATGGCGACAGCTCCTCTGGGAGCTTTCCAGTGGTGCATTGATTTGCTTTCAGGTGGGCGGCTGACGTAGCTGCTGCCAAGCCTGTAATGGGATCTCAGCGGGCCTCAGGTGTTTGGGCATTGACGCAGTTTTGCACATAATTTCTCACGCAGTTTTCCTCTTGAGGCTTCAACCTCGCTTCCTGATCCTGCTCTGGGCTTCTGAAGCGACTGAGACGTCAGCACTGCTTTGTTTACTCAGACAGATGCTTAGAGGATACAGAGGAGGGGGCGCTGGGCTCCGGAACGGAACTGACCCGATGCCCGCCTCCCGTAGGCCTCAGATGTAAGCAGCAAAAGCTTACATGCAAAAGGAAGGGAGGTAAAGGGGGGCTTTTTTTTTTTTACACCCAAAAGCTCCTGGTAATTAGTAAGGATTTTCTCAGAGACAGATCTCTTCCGCTCATTGGACTTCAGTTTTCCAGTTCATGCTGCTTGCACCCTATAACTCTCCGAGGTCTGTTTTGAGGATTTGTGCTGTGGGGCTGAATAAAATCCACAGTCTCCAGTTTCTTAAGCCAGTGTCTTACAAACTGAAGTCCTAGTCCCTCTAAGTGTACATGGCAGATTCTAGGAGGGACACAAACAAAGCTGTGAGATAAATATGACTTAGTACATATCTTGGAGCTCCAATTTGACTTGTTGGAATAAAAATTTCATTACGAGGAGAAGGAAGTAAAATTTGCACAAAAGATTAAGACTTTTAAACCTGAGGCTTCAAAGAAGTTCAGGCTAGCTTGCAGTCACGTCCCCTTTCCTACCTTCCCACCCCATGATCCCCCCAGGGTCTCCTGGGTGTATGGATTCCTTGTTTTCTGCTGCTTAAGGATTACTCCCATGGCAGCTTTGAGAAATACTGGCTCAGGTCAAATGAACTCACCATCTGGGATCAAAGGAGGCAAAGAAAGAATTTTTTCCTCAGGGATGAAGCCATTTCTTGGAATGAAATGATAAAGACTCTAGTCACTGGATCCACAGAGATTATTCCTGGAACTAGGAGCTAGACACTTCCCTCTCACTTGAAAAGGAGGGTTTTTTTTTAAATCCTCTAGAGTAGAGGTCTCAGTTGGAAGCAAAGCTGGAAGCAAGCAAAGCTTGGCCTCATTTCCATATCCTGGGAATTAGAAATGGGGCCAAGAGTTGCCTGATCAAATGGTTCCTGGCACCCCATGGACCTTAATTGGAGGTTTCCTTATAGCCTGTGGTCAGGGGTTATCTGTTTTGTTCTTTGTTCTTTTTCAGTCTCAGTTCTGATTTCAGACCATGTTTCCTTCCCTCCTGATCCTCACTTCCTCACTTTGGAACTTCAGTACTGCCTGAGAGACATTGCTCATCTCTCCAAGCCCTAGAGCCCAAGGAAGTGGGAAATTTATATGTTTCGGATTTCTCCATGTTCACAAAGGAAGAGGCAATGTTCAGAGAGATAAAAATTCCCCGCTGATCCTGAAATATTTCTTTTGCCATTGCTTTAGCAATTACTTTGTGTAACTTTACAGAGTTACTCTGGATCCCAGAAGTACTCCATCCTGGGACCTCCAGGACTAGCTGTATAGTCTGTGCCTGGCTTCCTTTAGTCCTGGGGACTCAGCCCTCTGCAACTAGCCTGTTGGTATAGGCAAAGACCAGTTGCTGCTCTACCAATTCTGTTCCCAGTTTGTTCCACTCCTAGCTTTAATGGTCTATTTTCTCTCCCCCCTCTCTCCCTCTCCCCTCTCCCTCTTCCTCTCGAGACTAAACCTAAGGGCATTCTACCTCCAAGCCACACCCCCAGCCCTTTTTATGTTTATTCTGAAACAGGGTCCAACTAAGTTGCAGAGTCTCTCTAAGTTGTTGAGGCTAGCTGTGAACCTGAGATCCTCCTGTCTCAACCTCACAAGTACTGGGATTACAGGTGTGCACCACTGGGCCCAGAAGTCTATCCTATCTTTAGAATCATTAATGAGTCCTTTTCTCTCTTGGGACTGGATTGTTTTTTGGAACTTACTTCTTCCCATCCTATCTTAAGCATTATCACTGGGGTGGGTCTCTCTCTCTCTCTCTCTCTCTCTCTCTCTCTCTCTCTCTCTCTCTCTCTCTCCCTCTCTCTCTCCCTCTCTCTCTCTCTCTCCCTCTCCCTCTCCCTCTCCCTCTCCCTTTCCCTCCCTCCTTCCCTCCCTCTGTCTGTCTCTCTCTCTAGTTTTGTTTTTTGGAACTTGCTCACCCCTGCTCTGATTACATCTGGACATGTTATTCTTCTGCAGCCCTGTGGAAAATCAGTACAACTGTTAATTGGGACCTCTTAGATCTGGGATAAGAGATGCTTTAAAAATTCTTTCCTGATCATACCCACCCCTCCATCCTCCGCAAAAGAGCCAGTATCACATTTCAAAATAGGCATTCATATTTCTTCATGTAAAACTTGCTGGCAGTTCCTGTTGTCTATTGACTTAGAGTAAGACTTACCTGGTCCTTGATTCCTGGAAACTTTTTTTAAATGTATACTGGGGATTGAACTCAGGGACATTCTACCTCTAAGCAGCACCCCAGCCCTATTTTACCTTTTTTTGTGCTACTGGGGATTGAACCCAGAAGCATTCTACCTTTGAGCTTCACCCAAGTCCAATTTTATTTCTTATTTGGAAACAGAGTCTCACTAGGTTGATGAACATCTTATTGCTTGCTGAGGCTGTCCTCCAACCTGCCAACCTCCTGTCTCAGCCTCCCAAGTACTGAGATTACAGGCATGTGCCACCACACCTGGCCCTATTTTACTTTTGAAACAGGGTCTCACTAAGTTGCTGAGGCTGGCTTTGAACCTGCAATCTCCTTGTCTCAGCTTCCCAAGTACTAAAATTATAGGTGTGTGCCACCACACCTGGCTCTAGAAACCTTTTTTTAAAAGAATTTAATTGATGTAATATAATTATACATACTAATGAAATTCAAAGTGATACATTCAGCCAGGTGTGGTGGCACATGCTTGTAATCCCAGTACAAACATGTGCCCAAGGACATGGCTTCTCCCTAAAGTGATTGTTGATTGGGCCAAGTGGGAAATCCAGAAAGCATGTCTTCATGCAGAAGCAGCCAGTTTGTTACTTGGGTAGCATATCTGGGCCAGAATAGAACAAGCCAATTAGTCACCTGAGAACCCAGGAGTCCTAAACTCTTGTGAGCTTTTTGCATTAGGGGATAGCATGCTAGAGAAGAAAAGGTACTACAAGCTTTGGAGTCAGATACATCAGGGTTCTGTGGCTCTATCATATGAAACAGCTTGCCCCTCTAAGCCTTAGTTTTCTCATCTATTAAACAGGATAATAGCTATCTCACAGGGTCATTTTATGTTTAGTGCCTGGAACATAATAGCTCATGCATTTTCTTTGGGGTCTCTGAAGGTCTAGATTGTAAGCTCTGGGTGTGACTGTGGGGCCTGGCTTCAGATGCACGGTAGAAACTTTGTGGATAGTGGAAGGTGTGTGTGTGTGTGTGTGTGTGTGTGTGTGTGTGTTCAGTGGCAATGTTAATTTGTTCACAGGGAAGGAAATAATCAGCAGCTCATGGTTCTTGTTCCTTGCTTCCATCTCTAGTTTTATCTATAAATTCTCTACTAAACACCCATTTCCATCCCCCCTCCAAAAAAGAAAAGATAGCCCGACCTCATTAGGATGTGGCTCAGCTTCACTGCCTCCATCCCTAGCGGTGGGCATGCTGGGATTAAGCAGACAGCCAGACCATTAACATGCTAATGTCAGGGACTAGAGAACAGACCCCATCTGTCTTTTCCTGGCAGGCCTCCCTTCCCTGCCCACTGCTCAGCCAGGAGGCCCAGGGCATTAGGGGGCCCCTCAACTACTGTGCTGAGGTATCCACCTGGTTTCTGCCCCCATCCCCACTCTCAGCCTGTGCCCATCAAGGGATTCATGACTGGGCTCCCAAGCAGGGCTGGAAAAAGCATGCCAGCACCCAGGGACAGCATAGCTTTGGAATATATAGATATCACCACCCTTGCTTTGTCTTCTCAAACATTCTTTCTTGGATTATTGTAAATTGGACTTGGTCTTAAGGGTGTGGGCATTACTCTGCTTCTAAAGATAAAGGACAATAGAGAGAGCCAAGGGTTGAGTTGATGTGAATAGCTGATGATGTAATCAATTATGCCCACATAAATCCTTCATAAACCCCCAAAGGACTGAGTTCAGGAAGTTTCTGGATAGCTGAACACATGGAAGTTCCTTGAAGGGTGGAGTGCTTGAGGATATAGATGCTCTGAGCTCTTCTTTTTTTGGGGGGGGTACTGGGGATTGAACTCAGGGGCATTCTACCTCCGAGCTATGCCCCCAGCCCTATTTTTTATTCTTTATTTTGAAACTGAGTCTCACTAAGTTGCAGAGTGCCTCACTAGGTAGCTGAGGCTGGCCTCAAATCCGGATCCTCCAGTCTCAGCCTCTCAAATGCTGGGATTACAAGCGTGCACCACCACGCCCGGCTTGCTCTTCGCTCTTCTCATAACTCACGTTTTGCATCTCTTTTAATCTAATTGTTCATCTGTAGCTCTTTAAATACCTTTTATAAGCTGGGTGTGGTGGCACACACTTGTTAAGTCCAGTACTTGGGAGGCTGAGACAGGAGGATCACAGATTCAAAGTCAGTTGTGGCAACTTAGTGAGGTTGCCAGCAACTTAGTGAGACCCTGTTTCCAAATAAAAAATAAATTAGGTCTAGGGGTGTAGCCTGGAGATAGAAGGCCCCTGGGCTTCACCCCCAGTACCACACAAAAAAATGCCTTTTATAATAAATAGGTAGGGTTTTTTTTATAAAAGGCATTATTTATTTATTTATTTATTTATTTATTTATTTATTTATTTATTTTTGTGGTACTGGGGGTGAAGCCCAGGGGCCTTCTATCTCCAGGCTACACCCCTAGACCTAATTTATTTTTTATTTGGAAACAGGGTCTCATAAAAATGCCTTTTATAATAAATAGGTAGGTCGGGCGTGGTGGCACAGGCTTGTAATCCCAGCATTTGGGAGGCTGAGACCAGAGGATCTGGGTTCGCGGCCAGCCTCAGCTACCTAGTGAGGCACTTCTCAACTTCTTGAGACCCTGTTTCAAAATAAAGAATAAAAAAAAATAGGGCTGGGGGTATAGCTCAGAGGTAGAATGCCCCTGAGTTCAATCCCCAGTACCGCAAAAAAAAAAAGCAAACAAACAAAAATAACCAACCAACAAACAAAAAAAAGGTAGACATAAGATGATAAAGGATGCTGGGTATGGTGACACATTCCTATAATTTCAGTATGTGGAAGACTTAGACAGGAGGGGAGGATCACAGGTTCAAGGCCAGCCTCAGCAACATAGGGAGACCCTCAGCAACTTAATGAGACCCTGTTTCAAAATAAAAAAAATAGGGCAGTGTGGTGGTGCACGCCTGTAATCTCAATACTTGGGAGGCTGAGACAGGATGGTCACAGGATTGAGGCCAGCCCTTGAACCTCAGTAACCTAGTGAGACCTTGTTTTAAAACAAAAAATAAAATAGGGCTGGGGATATAGCTTGTAGGTAGAATGCCTCTGGCTTCAATCCCTAGTACCATACACACAAAAAATAATAACAAAAGACAATATATAGGAGTAACCTAAGAGAGCGAGATGCAGGAGTTAACCCAACAATCCTTGCTTTAGACTTTAATCCATTCGGAGAGTAGACAGCTTCATGATATTGTAGGTGTTGGGGGACATGTATAGAAAGCATTGGATTTGAATGCTTTTGGTGTCAAACAGATATAGTTTGAATTCTGACTCTGTCATTTGCTGCCTGAACCTTGAGCAAATCATTTCACTTCTCTGAATTTCACTATTACTATCCATAAAATGGGCCTAATTATTTCATAGGATTATTGTGAAAATTAAGGAAGATGTCAGCCATGGTTGTGGTACACACTTGTAATCACAGTATTTGGAAGGCTGAGATAGGAGGATCACAGATTTGAGGCACCCTTAGCAACTCAGCAACTTAGTGAGACCCTCCTGTTTGAAAATAAAAAAAAAACTGGGGGTGTAGTAGCTTAGAGGTAAAGAAAGCACACACATCAAAAAAAAAAAAAAGAAGACAATGGATGTAAGATTCTTGGTATGTGATGTGACAATGCCCATAATAGGTCATTTTTCTGCCTTGGAAGTAGTACTTTGTGCAGACTGATGTTGACATCAGTACTTGGCTGCTGCCCAAGTGTGTTTTCTTTGCAACCTTGAGCACCTTAAGTACTTTAAGGGCAGGACCTAGGTTGGCTCCACTTTTGTGTCCTCTGTGCCTGGCATGGAGTAGTTATTCCACCAGTATTCTGTGTTTTCTCTTCCAGGTGGTGAAAACTATTGGCCTGAGGGAAGTTTGGTTCTTTGGTCTGCAGTACCAGGACACTAAGGGTTTTTCCACTTGGCTGAAACTCAATAAGAAGGTAATTACTTACTCCTCTGTCAGGTGTAGCATTCCTTCTTCTACTAGAATGTGCTTAGGGAGATAACATGTGCCAGCTAGCAAACCTGGCATCCGTAGAGCTGTGTTTCACTTGGCCTGTTGACCACCAAGATAGGAAGAAGGGCAGAGTTGGCCACAGCAACACTCTTGCTCTGCCTCCACTTTGACTTCTGACAGTGAGAATGGCTGTGTCTAACGAGGAGGAGGAGATCCTGTCCTTTCCAGTGAGAGCTCTGTCTTTAATGTTGACTTTTTTTGGACCACAGCCATTGGTGTTTGTTCAAGAGGGAATTTATATCCTTTCTTCTTTTCAAACTCAAGGGCTTGAGGAGATTTATTAAAAAGAGAGCCACAAGCCGGGCTTGGTGGCGCACGCTTGTAATCCCAGCATTCGGGAGGCTGAGACTGGAGGATCCGGGTTCGCGGCCAGCCTCAGCTATCTAGTGAGGCACTCCGCAACTTAGTGAGACTCAGTTTCAAAATAAAGAATAAAAAAATAGGGCTGGGGGTATAGCTCGGAGGTAGAATGCCCCTGAGTTCAATCCCCAGTACCGCAAAAAAAAAAAAAAAAAAAAAAAAAGAGAGCCACAGACTTTTTTTTTTGTGTGGTACTGGGGATGGAACTCGGGCGTTTTACCTCTGAGCTATACCCCCAGTCCTATTTTTTTTATACTTTATTTTTTTTTGTGGCACTAGGGATTGAACTCAGGGGCATTCTACTTCCGAGCTACACCCCCAGCCCTATTTTTTATTTTTTATTTTGAAACCGAGTCTCACTAAGTTGTGGAATGCCTCACTAGGTAGCTGAGGCTGGCCGCGAACCCGGATCCTCCGGTCTCAGCCTCCCGAATGCTGGGATTACAAGTGTGCGCCACCACGCCCAGCTTTTTATACTTTATTTTGAAACAGGGTCTCACTAAGTTGTGGAGTGCCTCACTAGGTAGCTGAGGCTGGCCGCGAACCCGGATCCTCAGGTCTCAGCCTCCCGAATGCTGGGATTACAAGCATGCGCCACCACGCCCGGCTTCCTATTTTTTATTCTTTATTTTGAAACCGAGTCTCACTAAGTTGTGGAGTGCCTCACTCGGTAGCTGAGGCTGGCCTCGAACCCGGATCCTCCGGTCTCAGCCTCACGAATGCTGGGATTACAAGTGTGCGCCACCACGCCCGGCTCAGCCACAGACTTTTTAACTGGAAAAAATCATAAAAGATCTCAGTCTTATGCTGCCCCTCTCTCACTGGTCAGCTGATGCCTGACCCCACACAGATGTTCCCCCCTTTCTTGATCTTCCACCTCAGTTGGACTCCAAGTGGGATGATTTGAGTCCAGTCAAGCCCTCTGCTCTAAGTAGCGTCTTGGCAGTAAACTGGCGGTCCTCCATGTCAGCATCCTCAAACTGCCTAACTTTGTCCTTAGAGGTATCCATACTGTGCTGAATATATCTAGAGGGTGGATGCCCCACTTCCTGCTGGTATAGTCTATTTCCCCAAAGATTGAGACTTTGCTGGACAAAGTAGAGCCATTAGGAACCCATTTCGGGCTTTGATGATCTAGTTTATTTTTTATTTTTTTTTTAATTTTGGTCAAACCCAGGGCCTCACACATGCTAGGCAAAAACTCTGCCACTGAGTTACATTCTCAGCCCCTAAAAGATCATCTAGTTGGGGCTCTTGCCTAGCCAATTGCCAGGCTTCAATTGAACTTCCTAATTTTTGCTAGTTTATGGAATTGGAAGAGCCTTAAATGAAGAGCTTTCTTAAACTGACCCTTAGAGTTTGAGGCCAGTTGGACATAGTAACAGTGGCTTCTGATCATCAGTGGAAATCCCAGGAAAAACTTCCCAACAAAAAGTGATTATGGATGTAGGATAAGTTCTCCAATGAAACTAATGTGTCTCTTCTGAATTATCAGGAGGGTAGCCACTCAGTTGTCTAGGATTCCTCAAACCATTGACCTTTCAGTGCCTTCTCCCCACCCTACAGCCACTCTCCCACCACGAGAGCCTTGTTTTTTCAGAGCCCATAACCCTTTGCTCCTACTAGGTGACCGCGCAGGATGTGCGGAAGGAAAGCCCCCTGCTCTTCAAGTTCCGGGCCAAGTTCTACCCTGAGGATGTATCTGAGGAATTGATCCAGGACATCACCCAGCGCCTGTTCTTCCTGCAAGTGAAGGAGGGCATTCTGAATGATGACATTTACTGCCCACCGGAAACTGCTGTGTTGTTGGCCTCCTATGCCGTCCAGTCCAAGTACGGTGACTTCAATAAGGAGGTGCACAAGTCTGGCTACCTGGCTGGAGACAAGTTGCTGCCCCAGAGGTAAGGTCTAGCCTCCTTTCCCCTGGTGCCTACAGTTGACTAATCTCTGCTCCACAGGGGCTGTCAGATCTGTTCCTCTCCACTAGGGTCTGACTGAAGACCGTGTTATGTTGCTCAGAGCAACATATTTGCATATAGCGTCATACCCTGTTGTTTCTCTGGCTCTCAAAATAAAAAAAAAGCCTTTTTTGCCTCTTTGTCTGATTACAGAACTTCATTACCCTGGAGACAGGTGCTTATACAGAACCAGAGATGGATTGATTTGTTTCCCTCCTCCCCTTTCCATTTTCTCCATCCCTTTCACTGATTCAGACCTTTTATTTCAGATGTTCACAGGGGAGAGGGAGAAACTCTCAAGCCAGGGACATGGGGAACTCAAGCAGTCTTTTAATATTGATAACCAGTATACAGAGCTTTCTGCTTTTGTAAACTTCAAAGTTTCAAGCGCTCAAACACTCATTAATTTTGTTTAGAATCACGACAGCACACAAAATGAATAAGGCAGGCATTATCCTTGTTTCCTGGCTCAGGAAATAGAGGTGGAGAGGTACTCGCACTGACTTGCCCCATCTCACACAGCTCATTTGATGCAGAGCCAGACCTGAAACCCTAATTTCTTGTGTTTTAGTGGTACTGGGGATTGAACCCAGGGGCATTCTACCACTGAGTGACACCCCCAGCCCTTTTTTATTTTTTGTTTAGAGACAGGATTTTGCTAAATTGCTGAGGCTGGCATTGAAACCATGATTGTCCTGCCTCAGGTTCCCAAGTGTGAGCCACTGTACCCAGCACTGATGTTTTTTCTAGCCATGTTTTTTTTTCTATTGCATCCAATGGCCATTTCCATAAGCTTTTGGATTAGAAGGAAAAAAGCCTCAATCTGGGATCCCTAGTGCCACTGGAGCTGTGGTATATGCACAATCCATCAGAAAGTATTAAGGATAGTAGTTGTACCCTGGGACACTTTCTGAGTCATTGCCATATCTGCGATGGTATGCTTAAAGCAAGCCTTGTTCATCATCAAGTAGATCTGGGAGGTTGGGCCTGTTAGTTTTTCCCAAAGCTGTTTGGGCTTAGTTTTCTGTTCGGTAGCCAAAAGCTATCCTCTCATCCCTGAGCAATATTCTTACATAGACAAACAATTGGTCTCAAGAGATCTAGCAGGGAATGTGTGTGGTTCTGTGAAGCTCATCCTTACTCTTAAACCCTCTCAGTCAGTACCGATTACTGATACATTGCTGCTATGCTTGGACAACAGAGCACATTTTAGGATTTTCTGGGTAAAGATACAAAGGATGGTGATCCTATTGTCTCTCCTGGCCATTCATTCTTTTAGCCCTCCTACCTCTTACATAATTCCTTACATCTAATTTAATACCATTCAACATAATTTCAGTTTGCTTCCAGTGTAACTTTAATGGACCAACTCCACATTTGCATCAACCCCTTAGAGAGCTAAGTGGGCTTCCCTTCTCTCCTGCGCATGGACTTTGCACCTTTTTTTGGAGAAGGGGGTTGCTGGGAATTTAACCCAAGGTCATTCTACCTCTGAGCTAAACCCCAGACCTTTTTTTTTTATTTTGAAATAAAGTCTCACTAGGTTGAAGAGGGTCTCTCCAAGTTGCCGAGGCTAGTCTCAAACCTGTGATCTTCCTGTCTCAGCCTCCCAAGTACTGGGATTACAGGCATGCACCACCACGCCCAGCTAGGCTTTTCACTTGAAACTACTCAGCACCCATTGTCTTTCCAGGGTCCTGGAGCAGCACAAACTCAACAAGGACCAGTGGGAGGAACGGATCCAGGTGTGGCATGAGGAACACCGAGGCATGCTCAGGTAAGCCTGTCCTAGCAACTGCGAACCCCTCTGTCCTTGAAGGGAGAATGAGAGAGATTTTAGTGGCAAGAAGCAGATGACTGCAGACATTGGTAGATGTTGGAGAGAGAGAGAGACAGGGATGACGCTGGCACTTAAAGATGGAAGGCAAAACCCAGAACCATTATGAGACTGTTGTTTGTTTTTGTGAAAAGTGGCAACTGGTGACACAGTTTTGACGACAAGGTAATAGAGGGGATATTAGGATCACCTGGGAGCTTCTGGGCCACCAGGCAGCTCTTCCCCAAAGGAAATGGTTAAAGAGTTCTCTAAGTGTTGTAAATCCTTTGGGGGTTGTCTAGGTGAGGAACAAGTCTCATAATTTTGCCATCACCACCCTATGTAAGTTCTGCTAACAATATCCCTGTGTAAGAGGCTGTCATAATGAATGGAAGGAAGAAACATAGCTTCTATGGCAGCCCACCCTTATTCCCCTTGGTACTGTCAGCCCATAGGTTCCTGTCAACAGGTTTTGCTTGACACAAAAGTCATATGCACTCTGCTCTCCATTGTCTGCTGGCCTTTTCTCCTCTTTCCCATTCCTGATAGCATTATTCTTATCAGACACATAGAGCAAGCAGGCTTTTCTGCCTCCCTGAGTCCAATTCAGAGTGTCCCCTCTGTGACACCCCCTCCTCTGTCTCATTTAGAGAGGACGCTGTCCTGGAATATCTGAAGATTGCGCAAGATCTGGAGATGTATGGTGTGAACTACTTCAGCATCAAGAACAAGAAGGGCTCAGAGCTGTGGCTGGGGGTAGATGCCCTGGGTCTCAACATCTATGAGCAGAATGACAGGTATACTTCAGATTTCTGTTGGTTGATTTGAGTCACTTTGACACCTAAGGCTCACTTCTTCCCACAGAGCAGGACTGTCCCTCTTGGATCTTACCACAGTTCTTTTCCTTCCTAATTTAGTGCAGCCCAGATGATTGTACAACCTCCCTCAGGCCTCTAAACCCTCTATTGACTAGACTTGTTTGTCCATGGTGGTAGTTACTAGCCACTTGTGGCTATTGAACACTTAAAATGTGGCTACTCTAAATTGAAGGATGCTGTCAGCATTAACTACTTGCCAGACTTTGAATACTTAAAGTGCAAAGCAGACTTTAAAATGTCTCATTAATATTTTAAAAATATTTACTTACATATGTAAGTAATAATATTTTGGATATAATGTGCTAGTTAAATTGCTATTATAAGTAATTCCACCTTTACTCTTTTACTAATTTTCATGTGGCTCATAGAAAACTTAAAATTATATGAGATTATTATTATGTATTTTGTGGACAGAACCTGGATTAGAACCTGCTTTGTTAAGACTTGCAACTAGGTCCAAATTCTATGTGATAATTAAGTGGTTTTGGCCTATAATCCTCTTGATATAGTATTACCTCACATGTTTTTTCCCTTCTTGGTCTGTTCTTGGTGAGAATGGAGATCAATAGATTATTGTTCCAATCCAGGTACAGTGGTGCACATCTGTACTCCTAGTACTTGGGAGACTGAGACAGGAGGATTGCAGGTTCAAGGCTAGCCTCAGCTACTTAGTGAGGCCCTCTGCAGTTTAGGGAGATCCTGTTAAAAATAAAAAATACAATAGGGCCGGGGTATAGCTTAGCGGTAGAACACATCTGGGGTCAATGTCCAGTACCAAAAAAGAAAAGAAAAGGATAGACAATTGTTCCATGTAACTTCTGGATCTTGGAGCTTATTATTTACTTTCTAACTTTTACAAACTTGAAAGATTGTCAGTTAAATAGGGCTTGAAGGATTGTTATAAGGTCCTGGCCTCAACCAACCAAAAATAGAACAAAACAAATCTCAGAGATTGGAACAAGGAATAACATGTTCTTGTGGTATCAGGTCCTTTGCATAATCTCAATGCTGGCAGTTGACCTGGTAGCATGTGGTGACACTAGCTGATTTGGCAATGGGTCTTCCTCCTCAAGGAAGATTTTGGGGTGGGGGGCGGTTGGCAAGGGCAAGGCATTAACCCTATGTATATCCCTCTTGTCCTGATGTTCTTGGTCTCCATTTCTACAGGCTGACTCCCAAGATTGGCTTCCCCTGGAGTGAAATCAGGAACATCTCTTTCAATGATAAGAAATTTGTCATCAAGCCTATTGACAAAAAAGCCCCGGTGAGTGACCCTTCCCTCTGACCATGACAGGTACTCACCACGTCCTGGATAATGCTAGGGGCAATTGTATCATTCTATTCATCTCTCCTTTTTCTGATGTGTATTGTGTATTTATCTTTTGGTATAACTTATTGCTGCCCTCTCAGACTTCTCTCCAGAGCAACCCAAGACCTAGAGAATGCCTTGAATTCAGTCCTTCTTTTAACACATTCAGTATACATCTCACCCACTCAGTTGCCTGCATCTGACAGGACTGGATAGGTAGTAGCACATCCATAAAGTTGAAGAAATTGAGGTTCAGAGAGATGGAGTGATTTGCCCAAGATCACACAGCTAAAAATGGTAGAGCTGTGATTTATACCTAGGGCATTTGACCTTGAGAGTCTGTGCTCCTTCCATTGTACCCGAAGCTATGTGAGATGATAGCGTTTGGGTTCAGAGGCAGAGGAGGTGGTGGTTAGTCCATCAGTAGTGACCTTGGTCCAGTGGTATTTATAAGTAACAAACTCAAACTCACTGGATTTTCTTGTGTGTGTGTGTTTTTTTTATTGCTGCTGTGCTCAACTTTCATCAGAAAAAGGTAAGTAACAAAGCCAGCTGAGATCAAGGGCTTATTTTACAAACAGCAACCAGGACAATCAATGTTTAGGAGATTTATGTATTTATGTATGTATTTACAGCCTACCTGTTCCGAAAAGGATTTAAGGGGTTGGGTCTAGGATATACTTTTTGGAGATTACACAGTTAAGCCCCCTACCCACCCATACTACACCCACTAGGTTAGTATGCAGAATTATTTGGCCTCTAAAAGAGGACTCCTGAGATTCAGTAGAATTTCTTTTTTTTTGCAGTACTAGGGGTTGAACTCAGGGGCATTCTACCTCCGAGTCCCATCCACAGCCCTATTTTTTACTCTTTATTTTGAAGTAGGGTCTCACTAAGTTGTGGAGGGCCTCATTAGGTAGCTGAGGCTGGCCTCGAACCTGGATCCTCCAGTCTCAGCCTCCCAAGTACTGGGATTACAAGTGTGCACCACCATGCCCGGCATAGTAATAAAATTAAAAAAAAAACAAATTCTGGTTTGGTGGAAAGAGCACTGATTTCAGAGTCAAGAAACCTGGTTTCTAGTCTTGGGTCGATCCCTACTCTGCCATTTATCCCTGGGCAAATCACTTCACCACTCATAAATCGTCATCCCATCTGTTATGAAAAGGATTGGATTAAACATTTTTTCCAGTGCTTTTGGATTTGTCTTTTCAGAAGGTAGAAACTTACCTTTACCTGTTTCTCCAAACTCTTTTTGATTGTTCTTTCCCCACCAGGACTTCATCTTCTATGCTCCCCGGCTGCGGATTAACAAGCGGATATTGGCCCTGTGCATGGGGAACCATGAGCTTTACATGCGCCGCCGCAAGCCTGACACCATTGAGGTGCAGCAGATGAAGGCACAGGCCCGGGAGGAGAAGCACCAGAAGCAGATGGAGCGGTAGGTGCTGCAGAGCTGGAGGGGGCCTGGAGTGAGGGCCAGCGCTGGGGCGAGAAAGCTTCTCAAAGGTGCCCGGCCTGCCCAGGCAGGATATGAAGTCAACTCAGCACTGAGAGTGAGTGAGCTGTATGGAGCTGATAGCCCCAGCATCCAGTCTCAGGCAAAGGCATCCTCATTCCTGGAAAACAGGCATCAGAAGCCTAGGATTGCAGGTGCTTATAGGAGGAAGGGATATTTCATAGTTCCCCATTGTCTCTGACTCTCATGCTTTTGTTGTGCTAGGACTTTCATTTGCTTCAAGCTAACCTCCTAGGATAATGGCAGTATCAGAGGGCTCTATTTCGTGTGTGTGTGTGTGTGTGTGTGTGTGTTACTGGGGATTGAATCCAGGGGCATTCTACCACTGAGCTACTCCCCAGCTCAATTTTTATTTTTATTTTGAAACAGGGTCTCACTAGGTTGATGAGAGTCTCACTACTTGCTGAGGCTGTCCCCACACCTGTGATCCTCCTATCTCAGCCTCCCAAGTACTGGGATTCTGAGCATGCATCACCATGTCCAGTTTCTATGCGCATTTAAGCCTGGATTCTGCAAGGTGTTTTTTATTTTTTTATTTTTTTGCGGTACTAGGGGTTGAACTCAGGGGCATTCTACTTCCGAGCTATACCCCCAGCCCTATTTTTTATTCTTTATTTTGAAACAGGGTCTCACTAAGTTGCAGAGTGCCTCAGTAGGTAGCTGAGGCGGGCCACGAACCCAGATCCTCTGGTCTCAGCCTCCCAAATGCTGAGATTACAAGCGTGCGCCACCACACCCAGCTTGCAAGGTGTTTTTTTTTTTTTTTTTTT